>JABUQX010070161.1:5000-15000 GCA_015478945.1 Trachelipus rathkii | reverse complement strand
AACGATTTCTTTGCTCTGTTTAGTGCTTTGTGAAAGATTTTACTTGGGTAATGCAGTTTAGAAAAGACTTCTTTGATGTGATCCAATTCTCCCTCCGGCTCGGCATTAATACAGATTCTAGGAGCTTTAAGTATTTGAGAAGAAATGACGGACATTTTTGTATTATAAGAGTGGGTGGAGAGCCAATTTATATAGGATTCCACATGGGTTGGTTTCCTATACACCGGTGTAATATGTCTGAAGTTATCATCTATTTTAATCGTTATATCTAAAAATGGTAATGCATTTCTGTTGGCCATTTCTAAGGTGAATTTTATGGTAGGGATTTATTTGTTGAGGTGATTCAGCATGACTTGGGGGGTCTAGTTGGGTGGGCAGCGCCCCGAATACGTCGTCGACGTACCTTTTCCCAAAAATCTCTGAGTAGTTGGGATGGCTGAAGACGAAATGCTTTTCGAAGAATTCCATATATATATTGCTGAGTGTTGGGGACAATGGGGAGCCCATAGGGAGACCTGATTTTTTTTAATAGTATCTATCTTCAAATTGGAATTGATTGAGTTCAGTTAACAGGATGATTAGTTGTTTTAAGTTATCGAACGGAATGTCAAACAGTATATTGTTCTCATTTATAGTCCTCCAACCACTTCAGTGTTCTGCAAATGGGTACGTTAGTGAACAGAGGCACCACATCGAAGCTAAGGATGGTTTTATTTTGAAAAAAAAATAAATATCAATATTTCACTTTTTCGAACGATTAAATTTTTGAAAAAGTGAAATATTGATATATTTTTCCTACTAATCCGATCAACATCAAATTTTCAGGGCTTGTATAGTCGGTCGAGATACACCTTTTTTACTTAGACAATTTTTTTGTATACTCAAAAGAAAATTTTTAAAAAATTTCCCCCAATTTTTTTTGTTGAAAATTTGTTTCAAGAAAAAATCCAAAACTACTGCATATACAAAGAAATTATCTAAGTAAGAAATGTGCATCTTACCCGACTACAAATGTCCTGAAAATTTCATGCAGATCGGATAAGCAGAAAAAAATATCCCAATTTTTCAATTTGAAAACCAAAAAATAGTAGGTTTTGAAAATCGACCAATGCTCAGATATGGGGTAAAATATCAAAATTCCGTTGCTACACTTTTAGATAATAGTCCAATCTTTGTATTTTTCAAGTTTGAAGTCATTTCGAAAAATAGTTTAGGAGGAGTTTCGACAAATGTCAAAAACATAAATTGTCAAAAATTGAAAATACCGAAACAATGACTACAGAAAGAAAAACACTCGAATACGACGTTTTAGAGGTCAAAAAAAGCTACCGATTGGTGTTTATATGGTCAAAATCGGCTGAAAATGTCGAATTTTATGTCTATTTGTAGGTGGGGTGAAAATTGAGCTCAGCCCGAAGCAATAATTGGATCTTCCCCTTATTAAATGAAAAATTGATAAAATAGAATGATTAATTATAATAATTAATGTAATTGTTTAAGATCGACTTATTTCAATTTTTAAATTATATTTTATTCACTAGGGAAACTTTGTTTCTCTTGCTTTCATAGACCGCACGCCATTAACCTATATATATATATATATATATATATATATATATATATATATATATATATATATATATATATATATATATATATATATATATATATATATATATATATATATATATATATATATATATATATATATATATTTAGTGATGGAGTCGAATAACCGCAACCGCAAATGTGGAACAACCGCACATATTTTGACAACCGCAACCGCGGTTGTCAGTGTCTACACAACCGCAACTGCAACCGCAACCGCAACCGCGGTTTTCACTGGTCTTCACAACCGCAACTGCGGTTGTCAGAAAGTTATCTTTCACATTATTCTTATGCTAGACTTAGAGTACGTAATATATTTCAGTTTTTTTTTCAGAAAATTACAAATATCTAATTATAGAAAAACATATCACGAAATAAATCGGAACTTTGCATTTCTTAACTTTTCGTACAACAGAAAAAAATGAGTGTTACGGATAGAGAAAAGAGTGTGTGGTGGGAGTTTTTCTTGAAAGAATCAAATGATTTTGCTAAATGCAAATTGTGCAATAAAACCTATTCTCGCAAAGGAAGAAGCACCACTAATTTAAAAAATCACCTACGATCGTTGCATGGAAAAGAATATAGAGAACTTTGTGATAAAGAAAAAGTATTATCTGAGAAGAGAGAAAGAGAAAAAAAAAGAAAAAGAGACACCTCTGCAAAAAATGAAAATTGAGGCAAAACGTAAATCTCAAACTCTAGAGGAATGATATCAAAAAATTAAGCCTTGAGACAATGATAAAATAATTCAATTTAAAAATTAATCGACTATCGAGCAGCAGAAATTATTATTGTGCAGGATCTTCCCATTAGTTATGTTGAAGGCATAAGCTTTATTCGATTCGTAAATGAAGTCAACCCACAATATAAAATTAAACAGCGACATTATTATGAGAACAGACTATATAACAAGATTCACTCCTCAGTCATGAAAGAAGTTCAAAATATTGTTGCCCAACTGAAAAGAATTTACTACCGATACCTGGCCCGATACATCATCCGGGGTGTCTCTCTTATCTCTCACTTGCAATGGTATTAATGATAAATTTGGAAAAATAAACCGTATAATCTGCAGAACCTTGCATCAGAAACCCACGAGATTTTATGAAAATTTTCATGAAATTTCTCTAAATGTAATAATAATATTTCACTCTCAGAATATAAAAAAAAATTAATAATAATAATAATAATAATAATAATAATAATAATAATAATAATAATAATAATAATAATAATAATAATAATAATAAATATTATTATTATTATTATTATTATTATTATTATTATTATTATTATTATTATTATTATTATTATTATTATTATTATTATTTATTATTATTATTATTATTATTATTATTATTATTATTATTATTATTATTATTATTATTATTATTATTATTATTATTATTATTATTATTATTATTATTATTAGTAGTAGTAGTAGTAGTAGTAGTAGTAGTAGTAGTAGTAGTAGTAGCAATAGTAGTATTAGTAGTAAACAAATCAATTGGTAAATTTTGCTTTTATTGCACAACCGCAACCATAAACGCAACCACGGTTGTTGAAAAATTTAAGAACCGCAAAAAAACCGCAACCGCGGTTGTTGAAAAATTTAGGAACAGCAAAAAAACCGCAACCGCGGTTATGCAAAAATTCAGCTTCGCTCCATCACTATATATATATATATATATATATATATATATATATATATATATATATATATATATATATATATATATAAATAGTTATTCTATATATATATATATATATATATATATATATATATATATATATATATATATATATATATATATATATATATATATATATATATATATATATATATATATCAGTAGGAGGGCCTTATTGAAAAGATTAGAAGGAATCAGTTAAGAAAAATAATTACATTTACAAGTTAAATAAATATATATTCTTGAGCTTTCGTTCCTAAGCTGGAACCTCCTTCAGAAGAAGTATATTATAAACTAACATATGAAAAAAGTAAAAATTATTTAGTTATGTAATATTTTAAAGATTGGATAATTTAATTTTTTTAAAAAATTGTGTGGTGCTCAGAATATTATTTCAATAAACAAAAAGGTGATTATAACAGACACAATACAAAATAATATTCTGAGCACCACACAATTTTTTAAATTATCCAATCTTTAAAATATTACATAACTAAATAATTTTTACTTTTTTCATATGTTAGTTTATAATATACTTCTTCTGAAGGAGGTTCCAGCTTAGGAACGAAAGCTCAAGAATATATATTTATTTAACTTGTAAATGTAGTTATTTTTCTTAACTGATTCCTTCTTATCTTATCAATAAGGCCCTCCTACTGATAAATATTTACTCTAGCGATCATTGCTTTAACTATATATATATATATATATATATATATATATATATATATATATATATATATATATATATATATATATATATATATATATATATATATATATATATATATATATATATATATATTATATATATATATATATATATATTTTCTCGATAAAATTTATATATATATATATATATATATATATATATATATATATATATATATATATATATATATATATATATATATATATATATATATATATATATAACATCATCATCATGATGATGAGTTGCCTTATTTTCTCCAGAAGTGGTGTGGTGGTAGGGTGCATAAACATGCACCAGAAATCCGAGGCATGCATGAGCATTCTTAACTCTCTTAAGGTATAAACAAGTGATAGCGGGACCCAAACCTAAGCTAGCACTCTCCTCTGAGTAGCCTCTTACGACACGCACAACATATGTTCTGGAAATTTTTTCTCCTCCAGACACAGGGATTATATATATATATATATATATATATATTAATATATTATAATTATTATTAATAATTATTTTTATTATTATATATATCTATATATAAATATATTATTATTATTATTATATATATATTATATATATTACATATTATTAGTTATTATATATATATATTATAGATATAGATATATATATATATGTTATTATTTATATTATTATTATTATTATATATATATATATATATATATATATATATATATCTCTACATACACAGATAGGATTATATATATATATATAAGTAATTATATATATATATATATATATTTGAATATACTATAGGCAATGATTTACTCCAAAAGATTTTATAGTTTTCATGTAAAGAAATGGTGTGAATTGGTTTCGTGTTTTGTTTCAGGTTTGGTTTGTGCCTTTTGGTGGTATTGAATGTGCTGCTGTGCACGGGAGACAAACCGAACGACTCAAATGGATCTTTGCATTTCGATTTGGAGCTCCCTTCCGAGGAGGTTAAAAGAGCCGTAGCAGAGGCTACAGAAATTGTACGACAGCAAATTGAGGTGATGGAACCACACGTCTTCAAAAATGGTCAGCCAATCTAAGAGCTTAACGCTTATTATTATTATTATTATTATTATTATTATTATTATTATTATTATTATTATTATTATTATTATTATTATTATTATTATTATTATTATTATTATTATTATTATTATTATTATTATTATTATTATTATTATTATCATTATTATTATTATTATTATTATTATTATTATTATTATTATTATTATTATTATTATTATTATTATTATTATTATTATTATTATTATTATTATTATTAATTCAGAATTTAAATAATGATGTACAGATTTCTGAGAATTTGCTTGCATCATTCAATCTAGAAAAAGTTGCTTATAAATACAATTTAACTGAAAAATCGTTTTCAGATTCAGTGGGTTTAGTTCCAAAAAGAAAATAAGGAGATTTTGATGCCATGGTCATTAACGTGGGCAGTTGTGGGTTTGTCTGATCGGAAGTCTCTCCACAAATTTTATGAAATTGTGTACGAGACAAACAAAAAAAAAGCTGTAACTCTTGTTTATAATTTCAAAAATTAAGCAAAAAAAAGTAATTTTATAGCTTAATTTCCAAAATTTAAGTGAAATTGAAACAAAAACTAATTTATTCCATCGAAGTAAATATTTAAATAATATTTAAATGAGATTTTTGGATCGTTTTCTCGTTTTATGAAAGATACTCGTTCAAAAAAAAAAAAGTAAAATTAGGTTGTATTAGTTGATTTAGAGAGTAGGTTTGGTTAAGAAATTTTGGAATAAAATTACTTTAAATAATTGAAGAGCCCATCAAAATTTACCCTTGACTGGGGTTGATATTATTGCAAATGATTTAGAACAATTTTCATATGCTACTTTCAAAAATAATATCCAATTTTCTCTTTCACTTTGCAAATATTCACTATCACAAATATTTTGGTAATTTTAAATATATATTAAGTATAATAATATATTAGGTATTATAATAATAATAATAATAATAATAATAATAATAATAATAATAATAATAATAATAATAATAATAATAATAATAATAATAATAATAATAATAATAATAATAATAATAATAATAATAATAATAATATATACAGAGTTGGGCACAATCCTTTATTCCGTTACTCCGTTACTAACGGAATTAGGTTTTAGAGTAATGGAGTAACACTTTTTCTTTCATGTAACGCACCGAATAACTTCCGCTATTTTTCCTCCGTTACATTTTGTTCGACTTTCTTTGAATGTCCAATTGACCACCCCGGTCGAGCTAAAAAATACTTTTATATGTATTAATATTATATTATCATATATACTATAATATATATATATATATAATATATTATTATATATATATATATATATATATAATATATATATAATATAATATATATTATATATATAATATATATTAATATATATACGTCTACATTACACCTCTTCACAGGTGGCCTTTCGCCCTGTCAGTTGGGCTAGTATCTTCTTTCCTTTGGCGCTCGAAATTCTTGATCCGGAGCACTCTAGAAAACTCTTTCTCGGCGTTAATGGTTGTTCGATCTAGCTCTTGAGTTACAGTTATACTCAGTTGGCGTTCTCACCCCTAATGGGAATAGCATCTCTTCATTGGCTCTAAAATCGTCTCCCAGAGCTCTCCTGAAGATAGTGTTTCTAGGCGCAAAAATTTCCGATGCTGGATCCAGGAGTTATTCACGTGCAATAAAAGTAAAGGGCCGTGGTTCCTAGCCCTGTCGCCTAGAACTTTGCGAAGAAAGTCTTCTTATGTCCCGACTGCGTCAAATATCCATTATAAATATATTATATATATTATATTATATATATATATATAATATAGTATATATAAATATATAGTAATAATTATTAATATATATATAATATACTATATATTATATATATATATATATATAATATATATAGTAATATATATATATTCATCTCATCTTCACCTTCTAACCCCTGACCACGTCATCATGGGAGAGGCCGCACTACGCCCAGGTAACCCGCCGAAGCAACCGGCCTTCTCAAAGATCCTCCAGGGATCTTACATGTTCCACGTTGTTCTATGTTGAGAATTGCTTACACAGGAGAGAAAGAAGTGGTATGTGTCCTCCGGAACCTGGTAACAGTTTTGACTGATGTTTGTGGTGGTTTGATTAAGGTTGAATCTGTGTTTGTAGTATTGTAATTTGGGGTGATGGCCGCATCTTAGCTTTGCAAGGATGGGGACTTGATGGTTTCTTTGGTAGTGAGTTGAATTCTGGTGCTATTTCTGGTGGGTATTTGCTTAAATTGTTGTTTGGTGGTCTGCATCTTAAGTGGTTTTCTGTTAGTGTCGTGTGGATTGTTTGGTCGATATGTTGTTGTTTTGTGGTGGTGGAATGTTGTTCAGGATTTGTTTGTAATATAGGGCTGGTGAAGAAGGAGGTTGTTTGAGTCGAGTCCGTGGTTTAGAGACCGCAATGTGGCATGGGTGCTGGGATGTTTGGGTTTTGGAAAAGAATTGTGTGCCTATCATATCCAGGTGTGTGTGTATATGAGTAGAATTTTGGTCTTCGTGCACGCGTGTTGTGTGGTGGCTAGTTATGTGACATCCTGTTTATAGTTCTTGAAGCCTTGTTTTGCTGTCGTTGGGATATTCTTTGTTATTTACTAGTCAGTAGGGATGCCAGGTGGAGAGAAGCGTGTTTTAAGTCTTGGCGAATGTATTGTTTGTATATAATGGCGGATGTTGGTTTATTGTTTGTGAAGTCTGTGCCAGCAATGGTTCTTAATATGTTCAGTTTTTCGTTAGCTGATGAAATTATGTTGTCTGTGTTTTGTGAAGGTGAGGTTTTGTAAAAGAGTATAGCAATGTTGTTTAGGTAAACTAGCGGGTGTTTGGTGCCAGGTTGGGGGTCCGTGGTACTTAATGTAATTGAGGATTTGTTTGGTGAGGAGAATATTCTGTTTTCTGTTAGCTATGTTTGGAGTTGATTGATGTATTTTTGTGTCAGGTATGAAACTGTGTTTAGGTTGTATAGCGTGGGGGATAGTTTTGAGCCTTGGAGTACTCCGTTGTTGATGCTTACTGTTCTGGATTTTATATTGTTAGTTTGTATTTGTGCTGCTCGTCCTGATAGAAAGCTGGAAATTCATTTTTTTAAGTTAGTGGGATGTTAGATTTTGTTATTTTGTGAATCAGGTTGTGTTTGGGTACTGTGTCGAATGCTTTGTTGATGTCGATTGATATGATTATTGTTTTATGAGTTGGTTTAGAGTTTAAGCCTTTGGTTGTGGGTTGTATGATGTTAGTGAATGCGATTGTAGTTGAGTGGTTTTTTTTGAAGCCATGTTGGAATTTGTGTTTGATGATGTTTGGAGTTATTTTGTTTAGTATGTTTTTTTCTAGTAATTTGCATAGTGTTGATAGTAGAGAGATGGGGCGATATGATGAAGGGTCAGAGGGGTCTTTTCCTGGTTTTAATTTGGGTATAATGATAGCTTTTTTCCAGATAGTGGGAATGAAGTTTAGGCTAATGGAGCTGTTATATATTTGTGCTAATTGTGTTAAAGCTGTGTTCCCTAAGTGTTTGAGGTGTTTGTTTGATATATACTATATATATACTATTATACTATAGTACATATCTATATATATATATTATATATTGTTTTTTTTATTTTATATATATATATATATATATATATATATATATATATATATATATATATATATATATATATATATATATATTATATATATATATATATATATATATATATATATATTAATTATATTATATTTATATATTATATTATATATAAATATATATATATATATATTATAATATATATATACTATATATAATGATATTATATATACTATATATATATATATATATATATATATATTTATAATCTATATATACTATATATATATATAATTATACCTATATATATATATTATATATTATATTATTCTTAATTATATATATATTATTATATATATATATATATATATATATATATATATATATATATAATTATATATTATATATAGTATATATATTATATACTATCATATATGTAGTATATATACCTATATATATATATTATATATAATATATATACTATTATACTAATATATATATTTATATACTATATGTGATGTATGTAATGTAAGGAATAAGGAAATCCGCCAAGATATGAATAAGGATGGTACTTTCGTAACTGATGAAATGGATGTTGAGAGAGAGTTGTGGAGGGAACACTTCGAAAATCTGCATAACATCGGCAGTCAATAGTGATAGGAATGTGTATGGGTTTGATTGGTGCAAGAAGGAATAGGTAATTGGATGAGGGCATTAGTAAGGAGGAGGTATGGGTTAGAGTGCGGAAGTTGAAGAGAAGGAAATATGTAAGTATAGAAGAACGATTATGGTGAACGATTGATCAAACGGCATGCGGATAGTAATTGAGTGGATTTGTAAGCTGTGTAGTAAAGCGTTTATAGAAGGTATGGTTCCAAGCGATTGGAGGAGAGTAGTAATAGTACCTTATAAAAAGGTAAGGGGGTAAGGATAACTGTAGAGAATTATAGAGCGGAATTAGCTTATTTGAATGTTGCTAGAGAGATATATGCTGTATTTCTTTGTCGAAAGAGTGCCGTCTGAGTGACTGAGGGTTTGATTGGTGAAGAACAGGGTGCTTTTAGAAATGGTAGAGGATGTGTGGATCAGATCTTTAAATTGAAACAAACGTTTGAGAAAATGAGAGAGAATTAGAATAAATTGTATTTAGGTTTTATGGATTTGCAACAGGCGTATGATAGGATTAATAAGGAGGCTCTATGGCAGTTGTTAGTGATATATGGTGTTGGTGGGAGGCTTCTGAATGGTATCAAAAGTGTGTACGACGAGAGTGAAGCGTGAGTAAGAATAAATGGAGTTGAAAGGGATTGGTTTAATATTAATACCGGA
>JABUQX010070161.1:0-2500 GCA_015478945.1 Trachelipus rathkii | reverse complement strand
CAATAGCTTTGACAGGAGCAGACTCAAATTTGTGCCATGTTTGATACATGAAAAATCAAGTATCACATAATTATTATTGGGAAACTTTTAATTATTTTCAAAAATAAAATTGTAATAAATTTTTTACTAAATCACTGGATCTTAAAAGTGCTTAAGTTTCATTTTATATATTTATAAAATTTAAACGAAAAAAATAGAAGCAAATAAATTAACCAAAAAAAAATAACAATAATTAAAGAGGAAGTGGGTATTTTTTTAACAGCGTAGCATGTTGCTGTTTATGTTTACCCTAATTAAAGTGAACATTTTATTTAAATTACAGGGCTAACCAACAGAATGCTGAAAACATTGAAAATGAAACCTTATAATTTGATTGTCAAAAAGAAATGTACAAACAAACATATACGTGTTTTTAATTTATGCATAATTATTATTTTTTTATGTAAAAATTATAAATAAATTTTAGCAAAATTTTTTAATAATGATAATGTGAAAATTTTAATATGTACACAATTATAATTACCTAAGATACCGTAATTACTGTCATAGTCAAAAGCTAAAAGCAACGCCGCAGTAACGGAACTTTCGGTTACCTTTATTTTTCATTTCAAAGAAATGGAATAACGACAACGGAATTACATTTTCCAAGTAACGGTGTAACGGTAACGGAATTACTTTTTTTGAGTAACGCACGCCCCCAACTCTGTATATTATATAATATATATATAATATATATATATAATACTTATAATATATTTATATATTATATATATATATATAAGTATATATATATAATATATATATATAAATATATTATATATATATATATTATATATAATATATATATATTATATATATATATTATATATATACTTATATATATTATATTATATATATAATACTATATTATATAATATATATAGATATATATACCTTCCCTCACAATAACCACCACCACCACATATAATATACTATATATATTATACATATAATAACATACTATACTACACTCTCACTATACAAAACAACACCCACAACCACAACAACACTACATATCAACATCACCTCCAAATCATAATACCTCAAAACAAACACACACACCTAAAACTCACTCACCTAAAAAGCACACACACATCATATCCACATCCCCAATAATACATACATAAACACCCTACATCACTAATACAAACTCAATATATAACCACCTCTCCCCACCCATCCCACAACAAAATATAAATACCATCAACATACCAACAAATCACAACCACTAATACACAACACCTACCTCTCACACTAACACAACAACCAACCACTACCCTACTATTAATATACCTATATATACTATATACACACTACATAACAACACATACTACCAAACCACATAAAACAATACCATATAACACCCCACCACCTAACTACTACCTACTAATATCGTAATTACCTATATACCCCATCATATATATAATTTAAACACTATACACAACACACAACCTACTACAACCAATCACCATACTCACATCCCACTATACTACTACTAATAACTATATACTATTAGAATATAAACATAATACATAGTAATCATCATATACTATACTTAATAACAAACATACGTCACAACCCCTTATATACAAATATACTACAATATATATAACTAATAATACTTATATATATATATATATATATATGTCAAGCATCCCGAAAAAGGCAGGCATTAACTAAAAAAACACATACTAACAACCCTACACAGAAAATAAATATCATTTTATTAATCAGGAGACATTTTCTACCCCGGAAATTAAAAAAAACACATCCAAAAAAGGCACCGCTTTTTTACACAAAACACTTACCGAAATGTTAAAAAATGTTTGAAACAAAACTTGCCAACGTTATTTGAGAAATCGCAAATCATGCTCGTTACTAAAGGCAACCTAGAGCCAAACACAGCAGTTGCCAAACGTTGACTTTACTATTTTTAAAAAACATACCACGCATACACGTCGCGCGATAAACCAAGAACGATTGAGAGCGTACGGGTTTTTTCGGACTACCGGGACTCGGGGGACTTCCGTACCCCCCTCTTGTCCCTCGCGTCGGCTCAAAACCCCTAAAAAGGATGTAGAAAAGAAAAAAAAATAAAGTATTTTTCTCCAAATCGTAAAAAAAACATTGACTATTTGGCAACCTCGAGACAAACTCCCCAGAGAACGATGCACAGATAGAGTAATTCTCGTAAGCTTCAAATCGGTCATATCCAAAAGCCTCTTTACAATGCGAGGTGTAATTATCCTTACTAATATTTAAGATGTTATTATAAATATTAGAATAAAATATAATTTTTATTTTTAAGTTTTTTCGATAAAGTTACTTCCTGAAATCAATAATGTTATTTAGTTTTCCGAGGAATAAGATGTCACTTCAAGTTACCCAGTTTTTCTCATTACTCGCCCCTGAACACACTCTATTCTCGCGAACAAACGATGCTGGCCCCTATAATATATAT
>JABUQX010070160.1:37500-44418 GCA_015478945.1 Trachelipus rathkii | reverse complement strand
TAAAATTTCATAAAATTTTAGTAAGTTATTTTAAAACTTGATAGTTATAAAATTATAAACAAAAAGTAGTAATAATTATAAATTCTTTGCTCAAAGATAATGATTGATTTATTAAAGAAGTTTAAGAAATTTTGAAATAATTTTAGTTATATTTGAATGAGTAATATAATGTACGTGTTTAATTAAAACATAAAATGTTTTAATAATTTATACGTTATATGTGTAAGTGGTGTGCGGGTGTTCGTGTTGTGTGTGTGTGTGTTGTGTGTGTGTTGTGTGTGTGTGTGTGTGTAAATCTGTGTGCAAGTGTAGTTAATCTGTGTGTGTAAGTAAATCTGTGTGTGAGTTTAAGTAAATCTGTGGAGTGTAAGTTAATCTGTGTGAGTGTAAGTAAATCTGTGTGGGAGTGTAAGTGTGTATAAATGTAAGTGTCTATGGACAAATGTAAGTGTCATAGTGGATTGTGTGTATAAGTATCATAGTGAATGTGTGTGTGTGTGTGACCGCTCGTGTATAAGTGTAAATGTAAATGTCTTATGGGTAAAATGTAAGTGTCATAGTGAATGTGTGTAAAAGTGTCATAGTGAATGTGTGTATATGTGTAAGTGTATGTGTGTGTTTGGTGTGTTGTGTGTGTGCGTTGCTGTTGTGTGTGTGTGTGTTCTAAATAACAATAGGCAATAGGAATGAAGTAAATAACACTAAAGTATAATAAAAATACAAAATAATAAAATAAAAAATAATAATAAAAATAAATAAAAATAATATAAAAATAAATAAAAAGTATTAAAACAAAATAAAAACATAATGTTAATAAAATATGAGTTAAAGCAGTAAAGCAGAACGTTAAAACAGTAAGCAGAAAGTTAAGCAAAGTCAACGCAGAAAGTTTAAAGCAGTAAAGCAAGAAAGTTAAAGCAGTAAACATGAGTTCAAGCAGTAAAAAGCAGCTAACACAAAAAGCATAACTAAATCCCCCCTTGGTGTTGGTCACACCTCTATTTGATTTACTGATTTACTGCTTTCAGGTATGTAATGTTAATTAATATGTGAGTTAAAGCAGTAAAACATATGAGTTAAAGCAGTAAAAACATGAGTTAAAGCAGTAAAACATGAGTTAAAGCAGTAAAACAGTAAAACAAAAACCATACTAATCCCCCCTAGGTGTTAGGTAACACCTCTATTGATTTACTGATTTACTGCTTAAGGTATGTAATGTTAATAAATATGTGAAGTTAAAGCAGTAAAACATATAAGTTAAACAGTAAAACATAGTTAAAGCAGTAAAAGACACAAGTGAAAAAAAGCATACTAACCCCTAGGTGTAGTTAACACCGTCTATTGATTTACTGCTTTACTGCTTTAAGGTCTGTAAAGTATATGTTTTTAATAAAAATGTTTAAGTGCCTAAAATTAGGATGGGCTAAAATTGACCCATGGAAGACCAAAGGGTTGGTCGTGTGTTTATACGTGTGTATAAGTGCAAATGTAAGTGTAAGTGTCTATGGTGAGTGTAAGTGGCATAGTGAATGTGTGTATAAGTGTAAGTGGGTGTGTGTTGTGGTGTGTGTGTTGTACGTGTGAATAAGTGTAAATGTAAGTGTCCATGGGTAAATGAAGTGTCATAGTGAATGTGTGTATAAGTGTCATAGTGAATGTGTGTATAAGTGTCATAGTGAATGTGTGTGTGTGTGTGGTGTGTGTGTGGTGTGGTATAAGTATAATAGTGTGTATGGTGTGTGTGTGTGTGTGTGTCACGGGATGAAATAAAGTTAAGGATAGATCCTACAGGTCAGAGTTCCTACATGACTCATGTTAGCACAGATACCTACCAAAGGCTAGGCATCAGTTACCTGGATGAGCTCAAGGCGGGGCGGAGGCTAGGTGCAGGAGTAGGATAGGTGTAGGCTAGGTTAGGTTAGGTTAGCTAAGGTTAGGTTAAGTTAGGTTAGGTTAGGTTAGGTTCGGTTATGTTAAGGTAAGGTCAGGTTTAGGTGCAGGTTTAGTGCTAAGGTGTAGGCTGGGTATCAGATTCCGGCAAGGTCAATGGTCGAAATATCATGGTCCAAACCAAGGTTAAAATATATATATATATATATATAAATATATATATATATATATATAATATATAATAATATATATATATATATATATAAATATATATCATATATATATATATATTATATATATATATATATATATATATATATATAATATATATATCATATATCTCTCTCTTCTCTCTCTCTCTTATCTCGCGGTCCTCTCTCTCTCTCTCTCTCTCTCTCGTCTCTCTCTCATCTCGAATCGTCTCCTCTCTCTCTCTCTCTCTCTCTCTCTTCTCTCTCTCTCTCTCCTCTCTCTCTCTCTCTCCGCTTGCTCGCTTTGTAGATGCGACGTGTTATTTCGCCGAACGAATCATTATAACAGAATGAAGATAAAATAATTAAATTTACGCAAATAATTAAAATAATTAAAAATAATTAAATAATTCAAATAAAAATGGAATAAATAATTCAAATAAAATGAATAAATTTTTCGAATTAAAGAGAATAATAGCACGGACGTCTGCCACGTGCTTTTACGAATCGCATTCAATGCAACGTTTCACGTTGTGATTCTCAGGATGAGAGATGTTATAACAAAAAATAAAATAAAATAATAAAAATACGCAAATAATTAATTAATTCAAATAATTAAAATTCAATTAAAAAATGATTCAAATAAAAAAATTTCAGTGTCTCAAACACATCTAAAATTGTAAATGCATCGAAATGTACCGCAAACGAATCTGTCTCTCTCTCTCTCTCTCTCTCTCTCTCTCTCTCTCTCTCTCTCTCTCTCTCTCTCCTTCTCTCTCTCTCCCTCTTTTCATCTCTCTCTTTCTCACTTCTCTCTCTCTCCCTCTCTCATATATATATATATATATATATATATATATAATATATATATATATATATATTATATATATATATATATATATATATATATATATATATTATATATATATATATATTAATTATTATTATTATTATTATTATTATTATTATTATTATTATTATTATTATTATTATTATTATTATTATTATTATTATTATTATTATTATTATTATTATTATTATTATTATTGGGAAGCCGCGGACTTGCTTTTATAAACCTGGAAATTAAATTTATATTCTACTAAGTCGTATCGCTGGAGGTGTGGTTAAAAGGTCCGCGGTTTGCCTCGGTAGTGAGAGGTCGAGTTCTATTTTGATTTATGACCGATGGGAACTTCGAATATATAAAGACGGTGAGGCTTGAGCTGGTAAGGAAGTTTAAGCAACGATGAAAAGGGACGGTGAAAATTCGTGAGTAGCGACCACGTGGGTGCGGGTGTGAAATATTTGGTATAAGTTTTAATAAAAACGAAGTGTTTTCGTAAAATATAATACTTGCCTTGAACTCTCGTTGTTTCAAGTTAAAATAATAATAAAAAAAAAGAATAAAAATACAAATTAGATATTAACATTTCTTAGCGGTTCTTTGTGCGTGGTTCTTTGCTACGAATGCGACGGACTCCGCGGAATTTGTTAAAAAACGCGACGATGGCGAAGACGATGAATTTGCGATTCATCCCGACGAAAAAACGACGATTGAAAATTTGAGAAGAAGTTAACACCAGACGAATTTATAACAAAATGCGGACGCAAGTAAAACAAGGTAGAATAACCATTAATAAAAAAAGGATAAAGAAAAGAAAGCATGAATAAAATAAACTACACAAACTTAAAATAACTAACTAACGTATCAAAAAAAAAAAAAAAAAAAAAAAAAAAAAAAAAAAAAAAAAAAAAAAAAAAAAAAAAAAAAAAAAAAAAAAAAAAAAAAAAAAAAAAAAAAAAAAAAAAAAAAAACAAACCAATTAATAAATAAAATCTAAAAATAAAAAATAAAATAAAAAAAAAAAAAACACCCATGAAGGTAGCTGAGTATTCCAAAAATTACGGTGCCAAAAAAGGTCAAGGTCAGGTAAAAATACCGTTGGTCAAAATGACCAGCGGTCAGTCAAGGTCAAAAAGGGGGCGGAGCTACGGTGTCCAAAATGACCCTCCTACTACTATGAGTCATTAAAAATATATGTCTGTATTGACAGGGTGACAGAGAGTGACATCCCAAAAAAACACCCATGAAGGTAGCTGAGTATTAAAAAATATATGCCTGTATTGACAGACGACTTGAAGGGTCGGGGACTCCCCCAACAAGTCGTCTGCCAATGTGTGTAACCATACTACTGATGCCGATACCGATACTATTTTTTTTAGGTGGTGATACCGATACCGATACCGATACTTTAATTAATATAAGAAATACACAGTAATAAGATAGAACATTTGTGTACTGCTAGGCAACTCAGGACTGCATTCCCTGTTCTACCAATACTTAGTCATCTATTTCCTATTTGGTTGTGCCCAAGTATATTTATTTCCATTTCCATTTTCCAGTTAGTATTAACAAAGTTTAGCTACTAGCTTTTATGTTTTAACAGGATTACAATTTACAAGAAGATTCTTTAACTAGCTACAATATAAAAAATAAAAATAATGAAAGAAGAGACCTCAATTAGTCATCTGAAAAGACAAAATAAAAAAACGCTATTATTCAAACATGACATAATAATAATATACTCCTCTAAGATAAAGATAGATATTTAATACTCAAGTTCAAAAATTCTCAAATTGTGATGCAAAAACATTAAGCTTTCACTAGGATCTGGCAAGAGCATGATCTTTTTTGGGGTGTTTACATTCCCACCTACACTAAAAATATGCTAGCTCTCGACTGATGAAGGAGGGACTGATAAAAATTTGCTTTCAAGCACTGATAATAATGGAAACCTTGGCCAATTTTCATGCCACCACATGAAAGGATTCTCTTATGTAGGCAGTATCTCCATGTTTACGTAGAGTCTCATCTCCTCTTTCACAGATTGAATATTTGAATTATTTTTGCTCCTTGATGGCTGTTTCTTCAGTTTTTTCGATGGGGTACCTTGGTGTGATTCCTTTGAAGGTGAATTAGATGTCAATGCAATTTCGGCCATAAACTTATCAAAGTCTAACATATCCAAATCCTCTTCATTTTCAGTTGGTTTATTTGCTGAAAAGCCACCATTGTCACTATAAGTGCTGTTGCCAGGGGTTGCTGATAAGGCGGCTTCCACTTCTGTGAATCTTTTTTTTGTCGCGTGTGCAAGCTCTTCGGTTATGCTAATTAAATGCATTCTAGAAATGGTGCCGATACCGGGGTTTCAGCTAGCTTAAGGAATTCCTTATTAGAAACTTTTATGTATCGAAACTAGATTTATTATTGAATCTAAAAGTTTCTCAAAATTCTTTACCCAAAAAGTAAGAAGTATCGGCCATATTAACCAATACCGATACCGATACAAAAAGATGGCCGATTCGGTATATATATATATATATATATATATATATATATATATATATATATATATATATAAACTTATATATATATATATAATATATACTATATATATAATTTATATATATGTATATATATATATATATTCTAATTATATATATATATATATATATATAGGTATATATATATACTTATATATAAAATACATATATATATATATATATATTATATACTATAATATATATATATATAGTATATATATATATATATATCGATAATATATAATATATATTATAAAACTTTATAAGGACTTGAGACGTCAACAGTTATAATAAATTGTAATGCCTTTAATAAAATATTGCTTGTGAAATCCTAAGAAATTTATTGAGGAATATAGCAGAATATTTCGACCAAACTTGGTCCTCGTTCAGCTGCTAATAAACTAAATTAAATATAATAAAAATACATAAAATAAATTTAAAATTTACAAAAGTTTAGGTTTTAATTTTTTGAAAAAAGGTGAGGAGTTAAGAATGTTGTTAATGATGGGATCTATTTGTGAATCATTTCTTTGTATATTATAATTAGTGGAATTGTTAATGCAAAATGATTCGGTGAATCTTCTAAGGGGAAGGTTTTCAATGTTGATGATGGGCGTCATGTGTTCTATGTTAATAGTATGGTTGTGGGTAGATCTGTGTAAGGTGAGGGCAGAGTTGGGATTGTCTCGAAGTAGGTCATATTTGTGTTGGTAATTGCGGCGGGTGAAGTCATGTGTTTCCCCAATGTATATACTGTTACAGTGGACACAAGGTATTTTGTAAACACATTGAGAAGTGAAGGTGTTGGTATGAGATTTAGGTTTAAAAATTTTTTTGAAAGGAAGAAGATTAGAAGATGAGGTGTGGATAGTTTTGGGAAGGAATTTTTTGCAAAAATTGTGAGAAGACGAAGGTAAAGGGAGGTAGGAAGTATGTGTATTATCACGAGGAGGTTGGAAGGTATAGAAGTTATTCTTGGCCTTACGGAGAGCATTAGTGATAATGTGTTGAGGATAGGATAGTTTGCGAAAGGTTGAAAAGATAAAATTAAATTCATTTTGGAGGTAGGGGGGAGAACAAATCCTTAAAGCTCTAAGGAATAAAGAGGATAAGGTACCAATTTTAGTGTTAAGAGAATGGGAAGAAAACCAGTGTATATAGGAAGGGTTGGAAGTGGGTTTTCTATAGACCTTGTATTGTATGTTATGGTGATCGGACCAAATTAAAAGAGTGTCTAAAAAGGGTAAGGTATTGTTAGTTGCATGTTCTATAGTAAAAGTAATATTAGGATGAATGTTATTAATGAAAGTGAGGATATCAATAGGGTTAGTGTTGACAGGTATAGCTACGAAGATATCATCCACATATCTGTACCAAAAAGAGTTGTTAAGAAGAGGGTTGGGGAGAATGTGATAGATTTCTAAAAGTTCCATGAAGATGTTGGCAAGGATAG
>JABUQX010070160.1:20000-30000 GCA_015478945.1 Trachelipus rathkii | reverse complement strand
AGAACTCAACGGAATTTTCCAATGTTATGTGTTAATGTTTTATGTAGGTATTTAAATATTTAAGAACTGATTAAAAATTTTGTAAGGGCCAATCACAGCCAAGGAGGCTTGATTTGAGGGCAAAGATGCTTTGGGCGAGAGCCAAAAAGTCAGTTACTGTTCGATTTGCCATAAGAAGAGAACGCATTGGAACCATGCTTGTATAAAAGCCGGTTAACATTATAACATTAATAACATAATATTAAATGTTCCTGATAATTAATACCTTTTTTATGTCAATTGCAAATGTGTCATAATAAATATTCATCATTTTGCATAATAAACGGAAGAAGTCTTTTAATTTCCAATTACCTATGTTGTGCTAGTTTCTAGCACTACAAGTATTTAGTAACCCAAAAATTTTCTTACTTTCCAGAAAAAAAAATGAGAGAGAGAGAGAGAGAGAAGAAAAAACTGTTAAAAATGCCTTATGCCAAAAAGAAATTGACCAAAACACAGAGGGGTAAAGGTAAAGGTCAGAAGAATCCCGCAAGGACTTTAGATCTTCACCCCACACCCCTAACAAATTCCCGCTAGTTTATCAAGAAGGCTACTCTTCATAGCAATATGAAACGGAATCTGAAAACGAAGCACCAAGCATTCAAATAACTTCAAAACGAGCAAAGAGTCACCTTTCTTCAAGGGAGGAGGTCAAGACTCTCCCACTACAAGCCATCCCCCACTTTTTGGATCATGATCCGTTGGCTTGGTTACATCAGACAACAACTATTTTCAAACTAAATGATGTGACGAACCCAAAAGAGAGAGCTAGGCTTTAGTCCTCAATTTTGACAAGCAGAATAATAAATTCAGTCCTTTTTACATTTCAAGATGACTGTTAGTTGAAACTAATAAAGAAGATAGAACAAGTGTATGGTCCCACCCTAATTGCACAAATGGAAGAAGTATTTCAGGAGGAATGCGAAGGGATGAAATGCCGAGCGCTCATGTAAACAGAGTGAAAGCGTCCTGAAAGTAGGAAATTTTGATCTATAGGCTGAAAGCGACTCAGGTTTCATTAAAGAACTAATTATTCCTGTTACAACTTCCAGAACAGATGCAAATGAGTTTGATGACTTACAATGGCAGTCAAAGCTTCGACGACCTAGTAGAATTGTCCGACAATTTATACAGAAATTTCTAAGCTGGAAGTGGAATCAACAATTACGTTCACAGAGAAAGAGGAAGATGGGCTAGAATAAATTCCATGAAGACAGTTGAAGAAAGACCCCACTAGAGCGACAAGAGAATCCTCCGTGTTGAACGAAATTTTAAATTAATGCCCAAGAAGAAACGATCTGGGAGTTCAAGGTTTTGGCCCAAAGTATCACCGACGGGATGAAAACAGTCTTCCAACTTCAAAATATCATCAAGACGAAGAAAACAGAAGATATTCACGGGGAAGGAGCACTACTTGGCGACGCCGCACAATACAAATACGCAGATGGGATGTGTTACTTTCACAAAAGATTTCTTCACCACGCCTATAAATGCGAAGGACATCTATGCCTTATGTACACCCTTATCTCTTCCGTTTCCCCAAATTCTACGACGCAGCAAGCAGCTTCGACTTCATGGATTGCGGGAAACTCGTGAGAAGATCTACCGGACCTGATGCGGTAGACCTGTTAAATGTTAATCAACAAGGAACCCAGGTATCTTTCTATCCCCATGTAGAGTTACGTTGGATTAACAATAATTATGTAGCAAAGCTTAATCTTGAAGAAAGGGTTTCTAAGTATTACATGAATCAAAGAGATAGGTTAAATAAATTTAAATTCGACGACTCAAAAAAGCTTTTTTTAAAACAGTAAGTATGGCTATATGGGTGGGAGAGGGAGAGCCAGGGGGGTGGGACGGATATTGTCGAAAAAATTTTCCTTACGTAAATCGCTTCATAAATGTATGTAATAATAATAATAATAATAATAATAAAAATAATAATAATAATAATAATAATAATAATAATAATAATAATAATAATAATAATAATAATAATAATAATAATAATAATAATAATAATAATAATAATAATAATAATAATAATAATAATAATAATAATAATAAATAATAATAATAATAATAATAATAATAATAATAATAATAATAATAATAATAATAATAATAATAATAATAATAATAATAATAATAATAATAATAATAATAATAATAATAATAATTAATATTAATATTAATATTAATATTAATATTAATAATAATAATAATAATAATAATAATAATA
Organism: Trachelipus rathkii; assembly: GCA_015478945.1. Taxonomy (NCBI): domain Eukaryota; kingdom Metazoa; phylum Arthropoda; class Malacostraca; order Isopoda; family Trachelipodidae; genus Trachelipus; species Trachelipus rathkii. The sequence goes on along the minus strand of JABUQX010070160.1, from coordinate 27,719 downwards.
ATAATAATAATAATAATAATAATAATAATAATAATAATAATAATAATAATAATAATAATAGCAATAATGATAATGATAATAATGATAATGATAATAATAATGAAACATTTAATAATAATAATAATGAAAAATTTAATAACAATAATGAAGTTGCTTGCAATAACTATAATAATAAACAAGGTACTGTAAAGGAAAATGTTTGCTATAGAGAGGCTGAGAAAAATGTTCCCCCGAAAGAGTTTGCGACTCTCCCCCAAGTCATCAGATAAGCAAACGCATGGGGTAGAAACGAACAAAAATTTAAATTCCATTTGTAATTTTAAGGATTCTGATGATTGTAGTATTTTAAATTTAGATGTAGAGAGTAGAGAAAATGATCATTTTTAGAGGTTAATTGTATAAATTTTAAAACAGTAGGAATTTCAATTCCTCATTGTATAGACCAGGGGTTTCCAAACTTTTTTCACCGCGGCACCCTTGTTTTGTTAAAAAAAATTCGCGGCACACCTACTCTTAAATTGGTTTAAATACTTAGTTTTAGGTCTTAGGAAAACAAGAAAACACAATGCAAATTTAATGCTCATTTACCTTTAATGTGAAGAATGAAACGGTTTTTATGAATTTTTCATTATTTTCTTAAGTTTAGGGAAGCTTTGTCAATTTTACCCTTAAATCACTTGACGCTGAAAGTTTTACTTCCTTATCTGTTTTTTAAGTGTAAGTACGCTGCTGAGAATGCCGACTCACATAGATAAGTGGAGCAAAAATGCACAAAGCTCCTTTAATGCAATCTTGCCAACAGCATTGTTTTCTGCATACACTTGCATCCAGAACTCTTCTTGGCCCCTTTCTGGTATTTCAGTTTCAAAGTGCGGTCTTCACTGATGTCCAGCAGATTTTAAAAAACTTTATTTGTCATCCCAGGTTTACGTTTCTGGGTCATTAATGAAATGTGTTTGTCATCCAGCTGTAGACATCCTCAGAATCAATATCGGGAAAATACTCAAATGTTTTTCCAAACCTTCCATGTGGGCAGTAATAATTTCGAGAAAGTTCGGTTGAAGATGGATCTTATTTGTTTTGACAAATTCTTGTAACAGAGGAAAGTTGGAGATGTCTCTGCACTTAACACACGCTTCAAAAATAAAAATAAAATTTCGCAAGCCTTTTATTTTGTCTAATTGTGCTCCTCCCTTCCCTTGAAGAGATATGGTGGTTTCATTTAGTTTTTCGAATATGTCGGAAAGGTATCCCAATTTAAGCTGCCAATCGACATCAGTTAATTTTTGAATAAAACATTTTTCTGTAAATGTGACCACCAATGCATCGTTTAGTTCAAACAGTCTGGCTAAAATCTTTCCCCTTGAAAACCACCGCACTTTTGTGTGCAGCAAGAGATGGAAGTGAGCCATACCCATATCTTCGGAATTAAGTTATAAAAGGCGTGTTTGAAGCGGGCGGCTCTTAACATGATTAATTAATTATCTTCACAGCATCATCCAGTATGACTTTTAAAAATCTTGTGGCATCTTTCTTGTTGCCAGGAAATGTATGACACAGTGATTGCTGGTGGCGTTTTCTGCCACTTTGCTTAATCCTAGACACCGGCCCCCTTCTGTTTCTCCCAAAATTGCGCCGCTCCGTCACTGCAAATACCCACACACTTGCTCCATTCCAAAACATTTTCCGGTACAAATTTGTCAATAGTATTAAAAATTTCGTCGCCAGTGGTGTACGTCTTAAGCACTTCGCTCATCAAAAGTTCCTCTTCTATTTACATTGCGAATGGGTACCTCACAAACACAAGAAGAACCGCAAGTCCCGCTACGTCGGTACTTTCATCAAGATGTAAACTAAAAAAATCACGTTTTCAATCTTCTTATAAGTTCTTTCTGGACTGTCTCTGAAATTGTGTTAATTTGCATGCTTATAGTGTTATTTGATAGCTGCACAGTATCAATGTTCTTGGCCATATCTGAACCTAAAATGCAACTAACAACATCCTTCACTCAAGGTTTAGTTAATGTCTCGGCAATAGTATGCGGTTTTCCAGTTTTTGCAATATGTAAACTGCCAAAAATTGAAGCTTCGGTTGCATTTTAATTTTCATTTTTAGAAATTCTCTCCATCATAGATTAATCTGCCTGAAGAGATAAAGCGCACTACGTAACTACAAGCAAAATGGCCGACGAGTAGTAGACGATGCATAATATTGGTGTTGTCATATTATAAAAACGAATTGTACTACTTAACTCCTAAATTTTAGTGAAAATTGAAAAAATGTGCCGGCACCCTTGGCATACGCTGGCGGCACCCACTTTGGGAACCCCTGGTATAGACGATGAAGAATTTTTAGACTTTAGAGATGTTGAGTGTTCGTTGCCCACCGCTTCTAAAAAGAAGGCATTTGGCAACCCTAGCCGAGAAACAGTGGCCACCCTGCCGGCCACTCTCTCTCATAGGAAAGAAATGTTTCAAAACAAACTTTAAAATGTAATAGAAAAAAAAGACAAAAGTATTGTATTTACTAGATTATGAAACTAGTTTAAACACCCAAAGAGCTACCAAGTTAGATAGGTTAAAACTCATTATAGGTACGCTAAAGGCGGCAAATCGAAATTTAATAAAGGAATACGATAAGAGGAAGGTAGAAATTGATATAGGCTTTGCATCCCTAGCCCTTCACATCAACCACCCAAATGTCCTTAATCATATCAACTCTATTCATCCCTCCGAACAGTTTACAGTTGACGCACCTTCAAATTCATCCATCCCGTTTCTTGATACACTAGTGACATGGAACAATAGCAATCACCTACAATATACAATATATAGAAAACCAACATCAGCCCCCAATTATTTACATTAGTTATCTAACCATTGACCAAATTCCAAATCAGCCGTCTTATCAAGTTTATTCCTCCGAGCTTTTAGGCTATGTTCCCCATCATTTCTTTTCGATGAAATCAAAAATATTTTATATTTATAACTTTTTTTTATCTCTATATTAACCACACAGTTTCATCTCTAAAGCACTTAAAAAAGCAAAAAATAAGTATTACAACACCACTCCAAATAAAGAGAATAATGTTTCTTTTTTGCCCACTCCAAATATATCTATACATTCAATCAAAAAAATACTACCAAAATATATCCATTTGGTTCAATCTTACAATATTACCCTTAAAAATGTATTAAAACCTTCTAATCCCAAGGAAAACCACTCCCTAAGCAGTATCTATCACATCCCGTGCAGCACATGCAACCTTACCTACATCGGAGAATCAGTTGATTGGCGGAAAAAAAATCCCAACATACATTTGATCTGAATTTTGACAACATAAACTCAGCTCTAAACCATCACAGACGTACCTTTAATCACCACATTAATATGAACAGCTTCAATTCTGGGACCAATATTAATCACGCATGCCATCGAAAAATTTTAGAGTCATTTTGTATACTTAATATAGAAAATTATAACAGATATCCTGGTGAGGTTAAAATAGATTTTATTCTTAACGAATACTTAAAATCACCAAACTTCTTCAATAGCACAACGAAGGAAATAAAAACCAACTAAATTGATCTTCCATCATTCGAACTTCATAATAAGTAAATTGTCATAACCTGAAGAGGTCTCGCGTGTCGAGGTGAAAGCTAGTTATCAATGTATATATTTTTGTAAAGTTCTTTTAAATATTTTTATATGCAGTTAAAGTGTATTAATATATATCTATATATATATATTACTATAAATATATAATAATATATATAATATATATATATATATATATATATATACTATATTATTTATATATTATATATAATTATATATTTATAATAATAAATATATTATATATATATTTATAGTATATATATATATGATTATATATATATATATTGTTTAAAGCTGTTTTCAAAACACAGATCTTATAAATATATTTTTGATTGTTTTATAAAGCAATGCGACATCTTTTATCTGTCCGAAAATCTCTGTTTCATTAGAAGGCAGTTTATCAACTTTTAATTGCTTTAAAGTTTCCGATAACCGCAAAGAAATTACACGAAATTCCATGCATCTCTCCATTTTAAAACTTATTACACACACACAACACACACACACAACCACACACACACACACACACACACACACACACACACACACAACACAACACACACACATACACACACACCACACCACACACACACAAATAATAATACTATATATAATATTATATATATATATTATATAGTATATATATATTATATATAAGTATAATATATATATTATACTATATATCATTAATATATATATATAGGTCCCCTTGGGACCTATAACCTATATAAAAACCGCCCCACGTCCAAGTGGACAAATAAAACACAATTAAATAAAAAAATAATATCAATATATATAATATTATACTATATATAATAATTATATATATATATATATATATATATATATATATATATATTATATATAAAGCTATATCTATATAATAAATAAAATAATTATATATAAATAGAAATAATAACCACTACATACAACATACACCTAATATAATATATATATTATATATATCATATAATATATTCAATATAATAAACAAATATAACATATATATTTGTATATATTCATATTTGTAAAATATTTTTTTCTACTCGCCATTGCTATAACCTATACTACTTCACCTTAAGATGTTCAACACACGAATAGTTTATTATTTTTATTGAAAATTACACATATTAAAACCAATATAAAAACATAATTAATAATACGAGCTTTCGTTCCCGATTTGTTAATGGAACCTTCTTCAAGTAAAATATGATCTCTTTGTCGAGTCTGAGAATTCTTTGATGTTAATTTTCCAGAAATTTAATTTTGGTTGGTTATTTCTTTGTTCAGTTTTTTATAGTATTTTGTCATACTCATTAATGCATTTGGATATAGTCTAATTTTACTTCGCCTTCCTGTTTGTTGTAATTTTTTGTATTTTTTATACAGTAGGACTCAACTAATCTTCTTTTTTGTTGGTCTTTTATATATATTAATGGTGTTGTTCTTTCTATGTCGATACTATGATTTGCGGATGTTCTATGGGCAGTGAGAGCCGAATTTCTATTGTCTTCTACCAAGTCACTACGATGTTGCTTAGTTCTTCTATCAAAATCATTAGTTTCACCAACGTAAACCAAATCACAATTTTTGCATGGAATTGTATATATGCATTGAGTGCAGTTTTTTTCTATGTTTCTATGTGGTAGTAATATCTTTTGAATGATAGAGAGTATCAGTGATGTTAATAGTAATGTTGTTTGGGCAAAGTTTGTGTTATACGTGGTTTGGGGAAGGGAAGGTCTAAACAAAGATTTTGAGAGATTGTGTTATTGGTCTTCTGTATCTCTGTGTGTGCCATATTTGCAATATTAATAATCTTACATTTTTTGAAATATTCGATGAGTAGAACAGTGGTCTAAAAATTTTTTTTTAATTTTATCATCTAGATATGAAGAGGCGTAAGTGTTTTTGTAAACGGTTTTTTTGAAGTTGCGAATATATGAAGTTAATTCATTTGGTAGAAAGAACGGTGGGGAGCAATATACGGGAGTGCTCGAAAGAAATAGATGAAAGAATATACCTATTTTTGTGTTGCGTGTATGAGAAGAAAACCAGTGTGTATAATTGGGGTTAGAAGTGGGTTTTCTGTATATTGTGTACTGTAGATTTGTGTTATTATGCCATGAGATAAGAGTGTCTAAAAAAGGGAGGGTGTTATTGGAAGAAGATTCTAATGTAAATTTTATGTTGGGTATGAGGTTGTTGATACTATTTAAGATGTTGTGGGGGTTACTATTTTGTGGGATTGCAGTAAAAATGTCATCAACATACCTATACCAGATGATGTTATTGAAAGTAGGAAGAGGGAAAATGTAATATAGTTCAAAAAGTTCCATGAAAATATTGGCGAGTGTAGGTGAGAGAGGTGAACCCATACTTAACCCTGAGTTTTGTTTGTAATATTTAGAGTTAAAATGGAAAAAGTTATGTTCTAGAGTTAAATGTATCAATTTTTTTAAAATAGGGAAGGGATGAGATAGAGTGATCTCTCTTTCTCATTCCTTATCTTTTAAAAAAATTGATAGCCCAATTTAACAGTAAGCTTAAAAAAATTCTCTCACAATCACAATTACAAGAATCATTAAAATCAACATTACCAAAAATATCACAGTTTTACGGTATACCTAAGGTACATAAACAAAACACACCCCTACGTCCAATCATCTCTAACACAGACTCTGTAACTTATAAACTATCACAATGGATTTCTAAACAACTATCACCACTAATAAACAACATATCACACACACACCTAAAAAATTCTGAAGACTTCATCATAAAAACAAAAAACATTAATCCAAATACACACACACTTCATAGCCTATCGACTGTCAATTTCTTTATTCAATCTGTTCCCCAGCCGGTGGGAGTCTACCTCTTACTTCGTCAATCTTTTCAGAACGATACATAAATGGAAAAAAAACATCACTCTATCTCATCCCTTCCCTATTTTAAAAAAAATTGATACATTTAGAGAGAGAACATAACTTCTTCCATTTTAATTTAACTCTAAATATTACAAACAAAACTCAGGGTTAAGTATGGGTTCACTCTCTCACCACACTCGCCAATATTTCATGGAACTTTTTTGAACTATATTACATTTTCCCTCTTCCTACTTTCAATAACATCATCTGGTATAGGTATGTTGATGACATTTTTACCGCAATCCCACAAAATAGTAACCCCCACAACATCTTAAATAGTATCAACAACCTCATACCCAACATAAAATTTACATTAGAATCTTCTTCCAATAACACCCTCCCTTTTTTAGACACTCTTATCTCATGGCATAATAACACAAATCTACAGTACACAATATACAGAAAACCCACTTCTAACCCCAATTATACACACTGGTTTTCTTCTCATACACGCAACACAAAAATAGGTATACTTTCCTCTCTATTTCTTCGAGCACTCCGTATATGCTCCCCACCCTTTCTACAAAATGAAATTAACTTCATATATTCCAACTTCAAAAAACTTTCATACCCTCTTCATATCATTAATAAATCCCTCAACAAAGCAAAAAAGAAATATTATAACCCAGAAACAAAAAACAACACATCTCAAAAATCTTACCTCCCCCTTCCCCAAACACACCGTATAAACACAAAAAACATTTTGCCAAACAACATTACTATTACATCATCTGATACTCTATCATTCAAAAAGATATTCCTACCACATAGAAACATAGAAAAAAAACTGCCACCCAATGATATATACAATTCCAATGCAAAAAATGTGATCTTGGGTTTACGTTGGTGAAACTACATGATTTGATTAGTGAAGAACTAAGCAACAGTCGTAGTGACATGGTAAAGACAATAGGAAATTCGGTCTCTCACTGCCCATAGAACATCCGCAAATCATAGTATTGACATAGAAAGAACAACACCATTAATATATATAAAAGACCAACAAAAAAGAAGATTAGTTGAGTCCTACTGCATAAAAAATACAAAAAATTACAACAAACAGGAAGGCGAAGTAAAATTAGATTATATCCAAAATGCATTAATGAGTATGACAAAATACTATAAAAAACTGAACAGAGTAATAACCAACCAAAATTAAATTTCTGGAAA
>JABUQX010070160.1:10000-12500 GCA_015478945.1 Trachelipus rathkii | reverse complement strand
ACACCACACACGGAATGACTCTGAGTCGTTAGTAATAAAGTCTGTAAAAGTCAGGAAGTGGCTAGGTGTCATTAAATTCTTGGTGGACCATTTGAAAGGGCACTTAAGTCTTGAGTGCCGCTAGTGGTCTTTACAAGGGCTATTTTGAACCTTTGTTAATGATACAAAGTAGTGAGGACCTAGACTCTGAATAAAGGAGGTATTAGATCCTAAAGAAAACAACCGGTCAGCCATAGGACAAATACTATATAACGAGGGCGTGTTAGGTGTGCAGGATAGCACATGATAAAGTACGGAATGAAAGTATTAGAGAGTCTGTTGTGTGAAGAGAAATGGGAACAGAGAATAAAATAAAAAGCATACGATTCGAAGAGGATGGTCTGGTGATGTGGACAAAGGCCAATCGGATTGATAGTCAACGGTTGGTTAAGCGGCATATATAGTGATGAGTGTTGCTGGGAATCGAACGCGACAGGGATCGACCGAAGAAAACAGGCGATGAGTCGATAACAAGACAATGCCTGGCAAGAAGACCCAGTAATGTTGAGTCTTGATACAGAGGCCCCGAGCAATAAACCACCACGTGCATAATAAAGTGCAATGCGCCAATCGCGAGGTATTTGTGAGGACGTCAAGAGTTCTGTCACCCACCATGAGAGAGAAAAGAGCACTGAACCCACATCTGACGACCAGAGTTCGCATAGTGAAGGGATCGTTCGACGCTCCACTGAGCTTCAAACAATAAGATGATTTTCTGACTATAGCTGAATAACGAGTTCTCACTACACACACGCTCACTCCACAAAGGGGGCACCACAAACACCACGCAGCTATCACCAAAAGGCTAGGACTTCTTTTCGACTTCTCACCCCATCATATCAACACACACACATATCTTCTATATCATTCTAACCGGTATACTCCGGTGCATGTTACCGACGCACCCTATACCCTCAGTCCACTTGGGGAGGGAAGGGTTTGGAATATGATAATATTACTGTATATATATAACTATACATATTAAATATATAATATATATATATATATATATATAATATATATATTATAATATTATTATATATATATATAATATATATATATTACAGATAGACACACCCTTCACGGGAGAACCCTAAATCTGAAGGAGGGGGTTTGTACGAAGCCAGCCTAAGGAGAGAATAAGTCACATTCTCCCCACCCCGACAAGTTGCCGAACCTTGGACCCTCGAGTGCTCTGCACACTGAACTTTCTGGAACTTTTCCATATAAAATAAATATAAAATAAAAAAATAAAAAATCCTATACATAATATATAAACACATTGATGCATAGTAAATAAATATATTACAAACAAGTTTATTACACAAAATTGTATACAAAAATAAAAAACTACGATCATATATATATATATCATATATATATATTATATATATATAATTATATATTAATTTAAATAAATTTTAATATATAAGTATATATATATATATATATTACTATATATATATATATATTATACTATATATATAAAACATATATATAGACTTATATTTATGTATATAGGGATGGCTATCTATCAAAAATATATATATATATATATAGATAATATTAATATAATATATATATACTATATAATTAACTTAAACTATATACTACAAACCACACTCAATATCTACCACCATACTCCAACTATAAGATAAATATAACAACTATATATCATATAAAATAATGCAACTACTATATATATATAAAATATCACACCACTAACTATCAATACTAGTAGTAATTATATAAATATCTCATAACTACATAATATATTATACTACATACTATACCTTATATATATCGATATAATAAACTAATAAAAAATATATCAATATATAAACTACAATATATATATATATAATAAATCAGTGATTAACTAATTTTGCAGATACCCATTAATTAGAATTGATTACATCATTGCAGCATAAAATTTAATGTTATATATTGTTCAAAATCGTTTTTTCTAATTAGTTTTTGGAGCTGATTTCATATGAATTTGATGCTCTAAATATAGGTTGTCAGTAATTAAGACAATACTATATACTAAAATATTATATATACTACTATATATATTATAATATATATATATAATACTTTATAAACGGCCTATAGATCACTATATAACTATATATATATATAATATATATATAATATATACTATCATATATAATAATAATATATATATAATATATAATAATATATATAAATAATACTACATATATATATATATAATTAAAACTAATATATATATAATATTAATATATATAACTATATATAATATATATATAATATATACTATTTATATAGATATATAATAATATATATATATCATAATATTATTAATATCTAATATAGATATATAATATACCTATATAAACATAATAGTAACCCTACTACATAACACTATAAATATAATACCTATAATAATACAATATATATATATATACTATACTTAATA
>JABUQX010070160.1:0-5000 GCA_015478945.1 Trachelipus rathkii | reverse complement strand
AATCTTTTAGAACGATACATAAAGGAAAAAAACATCACTCTATCTCATCCCTTCCCTATTTTAAAAAAATTGATACATTTAACTCTAGAACATAACTTCTTCCATTTTAACTCTAAATATTACAAACAAAACTCAGGGTTAAGTATGGGTTCACCTCTCTCACCTACACTCGCCAATATTTTCATGGAACTTTTTGACTATATTACATTTTCCCCTCTCCCTATTTCAATAACCACATCTTGTATTAGGTATGTTGATGACATTCTCGTTATCATAGACAAAAACACCTGCCCTCTTAATATTCTTCAACAACCTCATTACCCCAACATAAAAAATTTACATTAGGAATCTTCGTTCCAATACACCCTCCCTTTTTTAGACACAGTCTTATCTCATGGCATTAATAACACAAATCTACATACACAAATATACAGAAAAACCCACTTTAAACCCCAATTATACACACTGGTTTCTCTCTCATTACACGCAACAAAAAATAGCTATACTTTCCTCCTCTATTGTCTTGACACATCCGATATATGACTCCCCACCCATTTTCTACTAAAATAAATTAACTTCATAATTCCAACTTACAAAAAACTTTCATACCCTTCTTCATATTCATTAAATAAATCCTCTCAACCAAAGCAAAAAAGAAATATTAATAACCCAGAAACAGAAAAAACAACACATCTCAAAAATCTTACCTTCCCCTTCCCCAAACACAACACCGTATAAACACAAAAAACATTTTGCCAAACAACATTACTATTACATCATCTATACTCATCAATTCAAAATACGATATTCCGTACCACATAGAAACATATGAAAAAACTGCACCCAATGCACATAAATATGACATCCATGCAAAAATGTTGATTTGTTTACGTTGCGTGAAATAATAGATTTTTGGATAGAAAAACTAAGCAACATCGTAGTACTTGGCCCCCCCCCTCCCGCCCCCCCCCCTGTAGAAGCAATAGGAAATTCGGCTCTACACTGCCCAATAGGAACAATCCGCAAATTCATAGTTATCGACATAGAAAAAAACAACACCATTAATAATATAAAAGACCAACAAAAAAGAAGATTAGTTGGAGATCCTCTATAAAAAATACAAAAAATTACAACAAGCAGGAAGGCGAAGTAAAATTAGATTATATCCAAAATGCATTAATGAGTATGACAAAATACTATAAAAAAACTGAACAAAGAAATAACCAACCAAAATTAAAATTCTGGAAAATTAACATCAAAGAATTCTCAACCGAACAAAGAGATCAATATTTTACTTGAAAGAAGTTTCCATTAACAAAATTCGGAACGAAAGCTCGTATTAGTTATAGATTATGTTTATATTGGTTTTAATATGTGTAATTTTCAATAAAAATATAAACTATCTCGTGTGTTGATAAACTAAAGGGCAAATTGTATAAATAAATATATTTAATAGCGATCATAGCTATATTTACAAATATATATATATATATATATATATATATACACTACAATTTATTTATATATATAATATATATAATATATATATGTATTATGTATGTATGTATGTATATATATATATATATACTATATATATATATATATATATTATTATATATATATAATATATATATATATATAATATATATATATATATATATATATAATATATATATTATATATATATATATATATATAATTATTAATTTTAATTCCACTTGACGGGGCGGTTTTATAATAGGGTATAGTGCCCAAGGACCGATCATATAATAATTAGTTATATATATATAATTATATTAGTATAATATATATATTATATATATATGATAATATATATTATATAGTATAATATAAGTAGATAGATTATATGTGTGTGATGTGTGTGTCCTGTGTTATAATAATGGTGTGTGTGTGTGTGGTTGGTGGATGCTAGGTGTGTGTTTGTGTGTTGGTGTGTGTGTGGAATGCTGTGGTGTGTGAAAGTTTTAATGAGAGATTGCCATAAAAGCAGATTTTGTGTTTAAAAGCATTAAAAGTATGAAACTGGCCTTTAATGAAACACAATAGATTTCGAAAATTATAAATGTCGCAGATTGCTTTATAAAACAATCAAAATATATTATAGATCTGGTTTTGAAAACAGCTTAAAAATATTATATATATATATAAATATAATATTAATATATAATATATATAAATACTATAAGATATTAATTATATATAGCATATAATATATATATATATATATATATATATATATATATAATAAAAAATTATAATATATATACAATACTATATATTATTATATATTTAATATTAAATACAGCTGTTTAAAACAATAAATAAAATATTTAAAAGAAACATATTACCAAAAAGAATATTTATACATGAAAACGGTAACTAGCTTTCACCTCGACGCGCGAGGTCTCTTCAGGTTATGACAATTTACTGTATTATGAAGTTTCGAATGATGAAATCAATAGTTTCTTTTATTCCTTCGTCATGCATTGAAAAGTTTTGGTGATTTTAAGTATCGTTAAGATTTTTTAACCTCCCAAGATATCTGTCTATTAAGTTTCGTATAATAAGATAGTACAAAAATGACTCTAAAATTTTCAGATGCATGCGTGATTTAATATTTGGTCCCAGAATGAAGCTAGTCATAAATTGGTGTATTAAATGTACCGTCTGTGATGGGTTATAAGAGAACTGAGTATTAGTTTGTCAAATTCAGAGTCAAATGTATGGATTTTTTTTCCGCCAATCAACGATTCTGCGATGTAAGGGTAAGATTGCATGTGCTGACGGATGTGATAGATACTTTAGAGTGGTTTTGCCTTGGGATTAGACAGGTTTTAATACATTTTTAAGGGTAAATTGTTAAGATTGAACCAAATGGATATTATTTTGTAGTATTTTTTGATTGAATGTACTAATATATTGAGGGCAAAAAAAGAGGAAACATTATCTCTTTAATTTGGAGTGGTGATTGTACATACTTATTTTTGCTTTTTTTAAGTCTTGAGAGAGGAAACTGTATGTGAGTTAATAGTAGGAGAATAAAAAAAAAAGTTATAAATATAAAATATTTTTGATTCATTGCGAAAAGAAATGATGTGGGAACACTAGCCTAAAAGCTCGAGAATAAACTGATAAACGGTGAATTATGAATTTGGTCAATGATAGAAACTTAAGTAAATAATTGGGCTGATGTTGGTTTTCTAATCATATTGTATATTGTAGTTGATTGCTAATTGTTCCATGTCACTAGGTATTCAAAACGGATGGATGAATTTGAAGTGCGTCACTTGTAAAACTGTATCGGAGGGCAAGGAAAGAGTTGATATGATTAAGACATTGGCAGTGGTTGATGTGAAGGCTAGGAATGCAAAGCCTATATCTTCTACCTTCCTCTTATCGCTTTCTTTATAAATTTTCGCATTATGCGCTTAGCGTACCATAATGAGTTTAAACCTATCTAACTTGTAGTCTTTGGGGTGTTAAACTAGTTCATTTAATCTAGTAAATACATACTTTTGTCCTTTTTTTTTCTATTACATTTAAGTTTGTTTAGAAACATTCTTCCTATGAGGAGAGAAGTGGCGGCACAGGGTGGCCACTTGTATCTCGGCTAGGTGCCAAAATGCCTTCTTTTAGAAGCGGTGGCAACGAACACTCACATCTCTAAAGTCTAATTCTATATCTCGTCAATATACAGGGGTCCCAAAGTGGTGCCGCCAGCGTGTTATGCCAAGGTGCCGGCACATATTTCAATCTTCACTAAAATTTTAGGATGTTAAGTATTACGAATTCGTATTATATAATATACACCAGCCAATACTTATGGCATCGTCTACTACTTCGCGGCCATTTGCTTTGTAGATTACGTAGTGCCTTAATCTCTCAGGCAGATTTAATCTATGATGGACCGAGGAATTTCTAAAAGAAAGTTAAAATGCAACCGAAGTCTTCAATTTTTGCAGTTTAACATATTGAAAAAAACTGGGAAAACCGCCATACCTTTGCACGAGACATTAACTAAACCTTGAGTGAAGGATGTGTTAGGCATTTAGGTTCAGATATGGCCAAGAACATTGATACGTTGTGTCAGCTATCAAATAAACACGTATAAGCATGCAATTAACACGAATTTCAGAGACAGTCCTAAGAAAGGGAATTGATAAGGAAGATGAAACGTGATTATTTTTGTTTAACATCTTGATGGAAAGTACCGACGTAGGACTTCGGTCTTCTGTGTTTGTGAGGTACCGATTCGCAATGTAAAAGAAGAGAACTTTGATAGCGAAAGTGCTTAAGACGTAACACTGCGACGAAACATTAAATACTAATGACAAATTGTACCGAAAATGTTTTGAATGGAGCAAGTGTGTGGGTATTTGCAGTGACGGAGCGGCCGCAATTTTGGAAATCGAAGGAGAGCAGGTGTCTAGGATTAAGCAAGTGGCAGAAAACGCCACCAGCAGTCACTGTGTCATACATTTCCTGGCAACAAGAAAGATGCCACAAGATTTTTAAAATGCATAACTGGATGATGCTTGAGATAATAATATTCATTAAAGCCGCCCGCTCAAACACCGCCTTTATAAAATTAAGCCGAAGATGATGTTGGCTACATCCCTCTGCTGCACACAAAAGTGCGTGAGTTTTCAAGGTGGAAAGATTTTAAGCCAGACTGTTGAAACTAAAACGATGCATTGTGGTCAGCAATTAACAAGAAAAAAATGTTTTATTCAAAAATTAACTGATGTCGATTGGCAGCTTAATTGGCGAACCTTTCGACATTATTCGAAAAACTAAATGAAACCACCACATCTCTTTAAGGGAAGGGAGGCACAATTATACAAAATAAAAGGCTTGCACAAAATTTTATTATATTTTTGAAGCTGTGTTAAAGTGCAGAGACATCTCAACTTTCTCGGTTGCAAGAATTTGTCAAAACAAATGAAATCCATCTTCAACCGAACTTTCTCGAAATTATT
>JABUQX010070159.1:20000-24111 GCA_015478945.1 Trachelipus rathkii | reverse complement strand
AATATAAAATATATAAATAAAATAATAATATAATTAATAAAGTTAAAAATTATTAGTAAATAAATTAAAATACGATTTAATAATAATGTAATAATAATAATAATAATATTATATAATAATGGAATAATATAATAATAATAATAAATAATAAATGAATAATAATACATAATCAATAATAATAATAATAATAAAAAATTAATAAAATAATAATTTGAATAATAAAAATATCTAAATACTCAATTATTCATTCATTGAGACTAAATAATTATTATGTAATCAATAATTAAATAATATATATAATAATAATAAATTAATTAATCAATATAATAAAAAATAATAAATATATAAATAAGTAATTAATAATATATATATAATAATTATAATAATTAAATTTTAAATAATAATAATTAAATTATATATTTATAATAAATAATTATAATAAATAATAATAATTAATAATAATAATTAATTAAATTTAATTAATATATATTAATATATAATAATATATAATAAATAATAAATTAAAATTAATTAATTATATAATAAATAAATAATTAAAATAATAATAATAAATAATAATAATAAATCTTTAAAACAATTGGAATTACATTAAATTAATAATATATAATAAATTAAAAATTAAAATAAGAAATAATAATGTAAAATAAATATAAATAATTAATAATACTAATAAGAAATTAATCATTAAAAATAAAAATCATTAAACAAACATAATATAATTTGAAATATAATGAATATAATGATAAATTTAAAATAAAAAAAAAACACAATACTTAATAATATTATAATAATAATATATTAAATTAAATAATAATAATAATAATAATAATAATAATATATAATAATAATAATAATAAATAATATAAAAGTTAACTTAACGGAACATTAATACTAACAAATGTTAAATGTCATTGTTGGTTTAATGAACACACAGCGATTAAAATACAAGCAATTATAATTAATAATAAAATATGAGAAAGACATTATATATAATAATAAGTGTGAATAATGAATAATAAAAATAAATGAAAATTAAATAAATAAATGAATTAAAATTATATTATTTATAGTAATCAATAAATATATTTAATATATGAAATACTAATAGATCAAACCAATCCAAATTGTTAATACTCAGTATTTTACATTAATAATAATGATATAATAACACCTCATGTATCAATTATAAAGATAATTAATATAAATCAATACTCAAATTATACTCGATAATATATATATACTATAAACAATAAAAAAAATAATTCAAGACTACATACAATAAAAAGAAATAAACATTCTATAATCAAACTGTTTCTTTGATAGCAAACAATACCAAAAGAATGATACTCACACTAAAGGTAATTTTGCTAATAATGCTAAAGTTGCATATACATCAAAAAAATATTTCCAAACTAACTCATTTGATATATTGAAAAATAATGTAATAATATATTTAATTAATCGTAATCATAATACATAATTTAACTACCTTGAAAAATTAATTAGATCAGATTAATCCAAAAAAATAATTTATATTTTCACCGAAAATCGTAAAATGTAATAGTATTAAATTTATAAGTATCTGAAATGCCAAGAATAGAATAAAAAACCACCAAATAGATCATAACCCCTTAACTCGAAATGAATTAAAAAATGATAGTTAAGAATAAATTAACTTAATAAATAATCTATTTATGAATATAATAATTATAAATAATAGTATGGTAGATAAAGTTAATTTAACATTAATATAGTAATAATATAGATAAATAAAACATAAAACTTAACAAAAGCCCAATAAGTAGTAATATTATATATATATAATTAATAATATCTATATATAAATAATAATAATAAAAATAAGAATAATAGCTAACTCATTAATTAACTAAGCAAATGCTAAAATATTTTAATAGTAGCTATCCTTTAGTTTATAAAAGAGACTAAGGCAAAATTGGCAAAATTATAAATACAGAACTAAATAATTATAATAATAATAATAGAATAATTGTTTAACGTAATAAATAAATAATAAATACATATAAGGTAAATAATATCAAGGTAGAGATATAATCCTTCTCACTGTTAATGTGACTACAATAAGAATCTTTCCATTACTTTCGATACAGTCAAACAAATATGAATGCTTATATAAACATCGCCAGAAATTACAAATTTTGAGTTACCTTTAGGAAATTGAACCAATTGAAAAAATTATGCATTCCTATTGCTAATGAAAGTCGACAATAAATTATGAGATATATATGTATGCTTGCCAAGAAAAGAAAGGAAAATTGAACTTATCTTTATAAATATTAATAAATATGTAAATCAAAGTGGCTCGCTACGTGGTCAAAATTCTTGAGTAGGCAAATCAAAAATATATATATATTATATATATATATATATAATATATTTAATAATATATATTTAATTATATTATATATTAATATATATATATATATTAATAATTAATATTATATATTAATATATATATATTAAATTTATATATAAATATATTATATTAATTAATATTATATATTAAATATATTAATAATGATAAAATTAATATATTATATTAATATATATTATTAATAATTATATTATATATATAATAATATATATTATAATA
This sequence comes from Trachelipus rathkii, assembly GCA_015478945.1. Lineage (NCBI taxonomy): Eukaryota > Metazoa > Arthropoda > Malacostraca > Isopoda > Trachelipodidae > Trachelipus > Trachelipus rathkii. Next base: position 21,458 of record JABUQX010070159.1, on the reverse strand, counting down.
TTATATTAATATATATATATACATATATATATATATATAATTATATATATATATATATATAATATATAATAATATAATATATAATATATATTAAATATATAATATATATAATATATAATATAATCAAAATATATGTATAATATATTATATATATATATATATATATAATATTATAATATTAATATAATAATAAATATTATTATATATATATATATATATATATATATATAAATATAAATATATAAATATATATATTAATATTATAATTATAATATATATATTATATATATATATAATATATATTATAATATATTATAAAATATATAATAATATAAATATATTAATATATATAAAATAAATAATACAATATAAAATAAATATATATATAATTATAAATTATTAATATAAATATATATATTATATATATATATATATATAATAATATAATATAATATATATATAATAATACTATATATATAATATATATATATATAACATATAATATATTACTTACATTTATTTATAAAGAAGATCAATTTGCCTTTGCTTTCTTGCAGCAAATATTTCTATTATTTTTCCTGCCATGATTAGTCCACTTTGATAGCTTCGTTTAAAAGCTCCTTTTCCTATTTGAAAGTAAAGACAAGAAATGAACAGGCGTTCCTGTTCTATGGTATTTCGTGAGCAGCTTTTAATCGATTTAAGCCATGAAAACTTCTTCTTAACTGAGGCGTAGTTGCTGCAATATACCAATGAGAAAAAAAACTAAAGTTTGCTGTAGTGTTCACATTAAGTCATTCTCCACATTATTTTTCAAAATAGATTCTACATCTTTATCTCGAAAAGGTTTGCTGTTTTCTTCTGCATAGACTATATACAACTCGTTTCGAAGAATATTTTGATTAAAATAGTTTCCGTGAGTGACCATTAACGACTTCAGAGAATCGAAATATTTTTGAAATTTTGCCAAACGATTATTCAAATTTCCAGACTACATTAAAGTGACATATTGGAGAATCAGTATTGATTGTAGTAGTAATATTATCTAAGACAGAAAATAATTCATTTATAATGCAAAGTAGACCGTTCAAAATTGGACAAAATAATTTTAATTTCCATTTTAATTTCAATTTTCCCACACCTTAAAATGCTTTTTTTATTTTAAAAACTTTCGTTTCATATACAATACATTTAAAAATTTGTAGTATTAAATTATTATCATGATTTCTTAATGAGTATATATATATATATATATTATATATATATATATCATACTATATAATATATATATATATATATATATATATATATATATATATTATTATAATATATATATATATATATATATATATAAATTATATATATATATATATATATATAATATATTATATATATATTATATATATATATATAGACAATGCAAGAGAATGAATAGTTTCATATTGCACATTTTTTAAC
>JABUQX010070159.1:0-15000 GCA_015478945.1 Trachelipus rathkii | reverse complement strand
TATACTTAGTCGGTGAGTCATTTACCATATTCTTCCTTCCTTTATTGGTATTTAATTTTTTTAATCTTATATACAACTACAAATCTCCCAATGTTCTAGCTATCACTGTCTACTTAGATATATGTAGCATTAATATTAAGTCTGTTCAGCTACTGTCAGACTTATCCAATTTGTATAAATTGTGGTAATCAGGTCATTTAGGTAGACTTCTATTTTGCACTTGCAAGTAACTTTGTTCAGCATTAAACCAGTTTTATTAAATTACTTTCTTCCTTGATTCTCGCCTTTTCTATGTCACTATTGCAACTCCCTGATCCTCTCTTCAACTATAGTTATAGTTAGTCTATTTATTGTTCAAACTCAATTGTTCATCAATTGCCATTTTCTGTCTTAGACATTACGAAGTTGGTTGCTTCAGTACATCATTAATCGGTTCTTTCATTCAAATCTCTGTCATGTTCCTGATACCAGCTCAAGTTCATCTCATAGTCTGACTCTCTATCTGTTTCGTCATTATTATCTGTTGACTGTTCCGCTTCTACCAATGGTGAGGTACATGTTCAATGTCTATTCTCTAATTCTCCTCCACTTCGTTGATTGTAATCGAGTGTGATCCATTTCTCTTCCATTGTGTAAGCTTTCGTCTTCCAGTTTTCTTTGCATCTTCATTTGTTTTATTCTCTTATGCCTCTTTAGAGTTAGAGGGTAAATGAAAGGGTTAGGAAATTATGTTTTTCAGAAAATATTAGGTTTTTGGATTTGTGGAGAGAATTTTCTGGATAAAGATCTTTTTGCAGCAGATGGAGTTCACTTGAGTCGTAAAGGTGTTGGGCTTTTCAGCACCAGTTTGGAGACTTGTTTAGCAAAAAACTAGGTAAAGTTGGGGGTGATTGGGCTAAATCTGGATACAAATAATAACAATGGTAACTGTAATAGTGATGATATAAATAAAACTAGTGTTGTTACAGGTTCAAATAATGATGTTAGCAATAAAAATAACAGCATTTCGAATATCAAACTCTTTCACAAAAACGCTCATGCCTTAGAATAAAAAAGATGAGCTGATTAGTTATACCATAAATGAGAATCTTGGACATTATTTCATAACTGAGGCATGGGTTAATGAAGAATTATATGGAGACTCCTTTCAGGAATATGAAATAGACGGATATTCACTTTATTTATACCAGCGTAGAGGAAAGAAAGGTGGGGGTGTGGCGCTTAATATTAAAAGCAAATTATTCAATCTGTATTACATTGACTGACTTTAAAAACTTTAATTCATGATATTAATCGCGTATGGGTAGATATCCTTATGTTTAATAATCATATAGAATAGGGGCATTTATAGACCTCCTGACCATAGTCAAGATTTAGATGCGGAAATTGTGAAAGAAATTGAGACAGCATGCCACAGTAAGAAAAAGGTATAGTCATAATGGGTGATTTATTTTTCCTAGCATTCATGGGGATTCCTTGTCTAATACGGACCAGGAGTAGTTCAGTATTTATTAAAATTGTTTGATACTAGATAACTTTTTGCAAGCCAGAATAGGTCCCATTGAACCCACAAGACACAATGCACTATTAGACTTAAATATTAACTAATGATGAAAGTCATGGTGGATGAAGTAAGTTGAAGGAGAATTTTAGGCTTAGTGACACATAATTATAATTTAGATTTAATATGAATGTGATATCTGGGCCCAAATTGAAAAAGCTAATAAGGAACAAATCCTAGATTTCCGAAATGGGCGATTTTACCAAATTACGAGACATGCTTAGTATAACTGACGGATAAGGAGTTTAAAGACCAAACTGATGTCAGCTTTCTGGGAATCATTTGCATGAAAGATTTGATGATCTATTCAGTCTCAGTTATGCTTTTAAAAATATTTCATTAGGGTTGGCGAAGAGAAAAACCTGTTTGGTGGAATATGGAATAGAGAGTTAAGAGATAAAATCAATGAAAAGCTTAGATGTTTTAAAATAATTCAAGGGGTAGTAATAGGGAAGATGATTTAGAAAAATTATAGAAAAATAGAAACGAACTTAACCCAGTCAATAAGAAAGGCAAAGAGAGAGGCAGAAATTAATTTAGCAAGGAATTAGTAATAGGACCTGAAGAAGTTTTTAGCTTTTTATTAAATTTAAAAGTAAAATAGGGACAATAGGTCCTATTAAAATTGATGAAAATTTAGTAGTTCAGATAAGGAGTTGGTTAAAGTGTTCAAGTGCTTTTTTTATTTCATAGTTTACTGAGGAAACATTAAATAACTATTTTTTAGACAAACAAAATCTTGTTATGGATCTTATGAATAAGCTTACAGAATTTGAATTTGATGAAAAAGATTAAACCGTTTACTAGACCATATTGATCCAAGTAAAGCTGCAGGCCCTAATGGTAATACATGGTAGAATTTGAAAGAGGGTAGTACCAGCATTTGATTTTTACTGTATTTTATTTTTAAGCGATCTATAACATTTGGTGAGGTACCAGATGGACTGCGAAAACGGCATATGTTTGCCTATTTTATAAAGAAAGGTATAAGGAAGAATCTGGGTAATTATAGGCCAGTTAGCTAACATCTCTGGTTGTAAAGGTTCTGGGAAAAGTTACTGAAAGGTCATATTAGCAGAAAATTTAGAGATAACAAGGTATTGTATAACTCCCAGCGAGGTATTAGAAAGGGTAAGTCATGTCAGACAAACCTTCTAGAATTTATGGAATACATTACTGACTGCATTGACCGAGGAGATCCAGTTGAAATTATATATTTAGACTTTAGCAAAGCTTTTGATAAGGTTCCCCACATAGGCTGATGAAGAAGGATATTGCATGTGATATTAGTGGAGTGGTACAATAGTTTGGATTAAAGCAGTGGTTTGTGGAATAAGAAAACATGTGTGACAGACTAAATGCGCAATTAAAGTCATCATGGGGAAAAATAGTGAAGAGTGGTGTTCCCCAGGGTTCAGTGCTGGGCCACTGTTGTTTCTCATATATATAAATGATTGTAAGACCAGGGACTTAAATGCAATGTTTCTAAGCTTTTGCTTATGATACCCAAAGTGGCCAACCTCAGTGTAGGAATAGTGAGGGATGTATAAAGATTCAAAATGATCTTGATAAACCTTTTCTTGGGTGGCAGATAAGTGGCAAATGAATTTAATAGTAAAAAGTGTAAGCTTAGGCCATCCATGTCCCCAAAAAAGAACGCTTCAAGCATAATTTTTAAAGCACCCGGTTTTCTCATCCCATAATAGGCCATAATAAGCAGTAATTTGAAAGTAACTAATCAGTGTTTGGAAGTAAGGAATAAAGCTAATAAGATGGTAGGTATAATAAATCACAATGTTGTTTACAAGAATAAGGAAGTTATAAGTAAACTGTATAATAGCTATGTTGATACAGTATTAGAGTATTATGCACAAGTTTGGGCCCCTTATTTAAGGAAAGGCATAGATATACCAGAGCGAGTATAATATAGAGCAACAAGGATGATTTCTGGGTTTGAGGGTAAGAACAATGGGGAGAGACTAAGGGAGTTAGGAATGTTTTCTGTAGAAAGGCGATTTCTCAGAGGGGACATGATACAAGTCTACAAAATATTTACATCTATTGATTAAACAGAGCCCAATAAATTCTTCATAGACGAGCACAGACGGGAGACCAGGGGGCATAACAAGAAAATTAAGAAGAAAGCATGCCATCTTGATATAAGAAAGTATACTTTCAGCAATAGGGTTGTTAAGTTTTGGAATGATTTGCCACAGGAGGTTGTTGAGTGTGACTCAATTGCAACACTTTAAGAAAGCGGTTGGATGGGTATATGATGGTTGGCGTAATCACATAGTATATTTAGACCGAAGCCAAAATTGGGCTGGTTTTTAGTTATAAGTAGTAGTAATGTTATAGCTACTTTGCATGTGTGCACCATAACTTAGTTTATTTAAGCATGTGTGGGATGCGTTTGGTAACATGTATCATTTTTTTTTGACTTAGCCAAATTGGTGGATTTTGGTTACAGAAATTTGACAAGCCCTAGGGTGCTTTGTGGATTTGCAGGAGAGCATGTTTGGTTAGTGGGTTGACTGGGACAGTCTCGATAGGCCCATGTGGCTTCTTACTGTCCCTATATTTCTTATGTTCTTATGTTCTTCTTATGTTCCTCTTACTTCCTCTTCTTTTTTCTTCAACTCCGTACTCAATTCTATCCTATATTCTTGTTCATCTGTTTCATCTTCACTCGATGTTTGCACTCTATGGGAGTTCTCATTATTTCTTTCACATTGTGATCTCAAGCCCTCCCTCACCTGTGCATCCCTTTTCCCTTGAACTAGCTTTGTTCTTTTATACAATTTTGTTTTGGTACTTTTCATTTCTTGAACTAGTTCTGTATTCATTTCTAATTCATTCTCCATAATTCTTAATGCCTTTCTTTAATTTTTTCTAAATCCTCCGCTGTTGGCAATGTCGCTTTCATCTTTCTAACACCACCCCCTTTCCTTTCTTTAATATAATTGAGTATACATTGTTTCTGTTTAATCATTGCCTTTCTCTCAACATTTTTCAACTTTTTTTGAAATCTATATTCCATAAAATCATTTGCACTTATTTCTGCATTTTCAACCACGTACTTCCAGAATTCACTCTTTGCTTTCTTAAGTGGAATGAATTCGCCAATGTAGTAGCTTTCCATAAGGTACTCGTTTGCTTCAAAGTTCCAGCTCCACCTCTCACCCTGAATTTCATTCTGATCCTTTTCTTCATTTTCATGTTCTAAAAATTCTTCAACTTCCTTTTCAATAATTTCCATTTCAGTTTTTGTTATTTGGGTCTTACCTAGCCTTACATTTGTTGCTATGCTGTTAAATCTAGTGTCCGGAAATTTCTCAATTTTGCTCCTAATCAATCTCTACCCCGCTTCAATGAACATTTCTCGCATTCTTCTTTTAGTTCATCGAATTTATTGTGCCTTGAATAAAAGGAACACCAATAATTTCACGTTTTTCCTCCCACTGAACCAGTCCGTTTTTTCTGCTGCCCTTTTATCAAGGGCATAGTATCTGCCGGTTCTGGTGTCTTCAGCAGTACTTAGGGCCAGCCTCAGGCGGAGCCAAACAACAACTCTTGTGGAGCGTTGAGTCCTGCTGGTGGGCTTTGTCGGACATTTGTCCTCGCTTTGGTAGTGCAGAGATCGTGTGATGCGCCACAAGGCTCCTCCCCCTCATATCTCTATTGTGGTAGAGAGGGGCTGGCACCGGGGTCTCTGATCCCCTGGCAATTATTTTCATCTATTTTGTCTTTCATGGTTATCACCAGTTTTGTAACTTGTTCGCTCCACAACACCTGCCCGAACGAATGATCTTCCTTTCCCCAAATATGGTGATAGAAAAGCCATCCCTCCGCCCAAATATTGCGGAGAACTCCCCCACCAACGATAAGGTCAGTTACTCCAGGGGAGTAGCTAGTCAACCACCAAACCTTATATAAATATCTCATAAGGAGAGTAAAAAGGTTTTTATTTGATTGAATTATCTAATAGTGCATCGTATCTTGTGGGTTCTAGGACCATCTTGGTCAAAAAGTTATCTAGTATACAATTTATGAATGCAGAACTACTATGGTCCATATTAGACAAGGAATCCCAATGAATGCCAGGAAAATTAAAATCACCCATTATGACTATACCTTTTTCTTTACTGTGGCATGCTGTCTCAATTTCTTTCACAATTTCTGCGTCTAATTCTTGACTCTGGCCAAGAGGTCTATAAAATGCCCCTATTCTATATAATTTATTGTATATAAGGATATCTACCCACACTGATTCAATATCATGATTAATTTTAAAGTCAGTCATTAATACAGATTGAATATTGCTTTTAACATAAAGCGCCAAACCACCACACTTCTTTCCTCTATGCTGGTATAAATAAAGTGAATATCCGTCTATTTCATATTTGTTGAAAAGAGTCTCCATATAATTCTTCATTAACCCATGCCTCAGTTTATGCAATAAATTTCTGATTCTCCATTTTATGGTATAAACAATCAGTTCATCTTTTTTATTATAAAGGCTATGAGCATTGTGGTAAAACCATTGATACATGAAATGCTTTATTTTATTGCCATCATCGTTATAACCTGTAAACAACAACTAGCTATATTTATTCTCTCCACTATTACAGTGTACCATCTATTTATCGTATCCAGATTTTAGCCTTACCACCCCAACTTTACCTAGTTTTTTGCTAAACAAGTCTCCAAACTGGTACTGAAAAGCCCAACACCTTTACTACTCAAGTGAACTCCATCTACTGCAAAAAGATCTTTATTCTCTCCACAAATCCAAAAACCTAATATTTTGTGAAAAACATAATTTCCTAACCCTTTCATTTACACCTAAAGCCCTACTCCCCAATTCCTGACCTTCACCTAACCTAGGTAAAATTCCAAAAATAAATTATGCACCTTCTTTCACTAGCTTTCATCTTCTGAATCAAACTCCTATAATCTGCTATTATTATTAATTCTTCTGACCTATGCCCTATATCATTTGTACCCAATCACAATCACATCTGAATCAACATTGTTAGAATCAATCTCTCTACTATTCCTATCCACCGATATCACTCCACTCTGCACCTGGATAACATACTTTCAATCGTTTCTTTTTTATTCTTAGTTTAAAAGTCCTATCTAGGTATCGCATCATAGAGTCTCCAATTAGCAATTATCAGTCTTCCCTTTCAGAAAACTCAACATTACCAGTGGCACTCCCTCATTCCCTCCCCATCTGGAAGACAGTGAAACCTGTTACTGCAGGTCACAGGCTGACTGACTTCGAGATCCTCATCTTTAAATCATTATTCCTAGTTCTACAACTCTTATATTCATCTGCAGACCTATTATTACCCTACTTTATCCTTTTCCCCTTCATCTTCCATGCCTAGGGTAAATCACTATTTCCTGTCTACCCCTATATCCTGGTCCCTCCTCGCCTCAACATCCTCTACTAACTTTTTCTTGACACTTCCCTCCTTTCTCAACTCAAATACTTGTCTTCTTTTCAATCCATTGCATATTTTCACTCAGTCTTGCTATCTTCTTCCTTAGTAACACATTCTCTGCATTCACAAAACACAAACAGGGCAGCTTTTCACATATTCACCTCTTACAGTCCAACAACTATCACACAGAGCATACTTTACTTTAAATTATTATTAGCTTACTAACCTGTACCTATTATTTTACCCATTATTATCAATAACCTTTAAAATAGCAATACCATTTACCTTTACAAGTTTCACCAATTTAGGCAAATGACATTCATTCAACATTAAGAATTGGACAATGTCATTACCAAATTATATGCTAATTTTGTTAATTTTTATACCTATTCTTAAGCTGTTTTCCATTTTGCACCATTTGTGCTAACACTCGATAAGAATTGCTAATCCAGTTTTAGCACGAATTTCGGGCCCACAATCAAACGAATTTGCTTTACAAAAGTACTTTTGATCAGCTTGTTTCTGCATGAACACATGGTTTTGAATAAATAAAAAAAAAAAAATTAACAAATGTTTTTATTACAAATAATTGCATCAACTATTGTGATGGAGTTTATCGATTTGGAAAGAAATTTAGATTTAAAGCTAATTTCATGAACGAAACATTCATCAAATCAATGCCACCATCTTGTTTGTTTACATTTGTTCATTAGCATTTTCCTTAAATTCGGTAAGCACGGGAAAATAATCAACTGTACAGATAATAGGGAAATTTCCTTACGTTTGCGTTAGCATTTTCCTAAAATTTGTCTAAATTTGACAAAATGGAATGCAAACTTTAGCATTTTACTTAAATTTCCGTTAGCAAAAGTTGCAAAATCGAAAACGCCTATATTTGTCAAATAAAATGACATACAAAAACAAATTTAATAATTATTGATCATTTTATTTTTTTTACAAAAATAGAAATTTTAAAAAAAAGCCCAATAAAACCGCTGGGCTGTTTTATTTTTTTGTCCAAACCCTGGGGGTAATAGGGAGACAAAAAGTTGTTTGTATGGCTTTTAATTACATTAATTTAATTGACTTTATAAGTATGGTATACCTTTCATGTCAGTTTTCATTTTAATCCTTTAGGATTCTTAATATAACATCTATTTATATTTGAAAATATGAAACTTCAAGTAGAAATTAAGGAACCTCTGGAAAGAAACCGTAAGTTAGCTTTTTTTCTTTTTTTTAAAGTAGCGTTTTATGTTATTGCTAGTAATGTACCAAGTCCAGTTTTTTATGGCGGAGTCTGAGTCCAAATCGAGTTCATGTTGTTATTGCAAATTGTTTTGTAATAAATTATTGAATCTGATATATTTTGTGTATAATAATAATTAAAGTTTTAAATCAAAATGGAATGTGAATTTAGGTAGGATATGTAAAATATTGTTTTCCACTAATGAAATATGCGGTATAATATAGCATGTCATCTAGAAATGAATTATAATTTGCTTTTCCCTTAATCCTTTCAATTAAAAAAAAAATACAGGTACAAATAGATTAAACTACATCAAAGACTTAAAATAGAATGTGAAATCCCACAAGGAAGCATTATCAAATTTTTTTTCCTAAGTTGATATAGGTATATATATGATCTTTTTCATGAAATGACCTCCATTGATTCAATATTTTCTTGTTTGATGTAGTTGATTGTGCACTTTGGTTATCTGATCCAAGTCTTCAAATTTCTGCTTAAGCAATTCAGAAATATTTATATTCACTAATGAAATGATTAGAGACATACCGGTAGTTTAAATTTTTCAGTTAACAAAGCTAATTGTATAGTCTTCACAAGTTGAACTATAAATGATCCCTCATGTAAGCATGCATGGAAAGGAATTCAGATATCCAGCTTCGCAAAAAAAAATTTACTTTATATTGACTAATAGTCAACTCCAAATGTAAACGTTAAATATACTGTATTAAAATTTAAACCAAAAATATCTTTAATATTTTAAAAATATTTAGGAAATAAGAATTGGAAAATGAAGTAATTATTTTGCATCTTTGTAAAACTATTGGATGGTCAAGAATAAATGTATTTTTGACCTTCCCTAAACAAACTAGGGAATTAGACTGACTATTGGAGCTATCCATTGTAGAAAATTAGACCTCTTAGAAGCTGAAGCTTATAATATCATCAATAACAATAAAACATGTATGGTGCTAAATATGTGAGTACAAGATTTCAAAAATATGATCTATCAAGATTTTTTTATTAAGCATTGTATGTATCCCTGATTTTTTTCTCATCAAATGGCTTCATTTATAGGTAAATTGAAAAAATTCTCTGTAGACTTAACTTTGTCTCAGATAATTGTATCTGATGTTGTTGAAGTGGAAGCAGTCTAGTACTGTAAGGGTTGTTCTGTGTTATCGTTTGTTTGAGAGTGACCTCTTTGACAGTGGGAGGAGGCTGCATTAGGAATTTTAAATTTGAATTCCTGAAGGGTGGGAAGGGGCCAGGACAGCATTACTCTCATTTGGATTTCCAATGTTCTGTAGGGGATATTTCGGATGGATGGGCTTGAAGTATGGTGTTATTTGGATATGGGGAGATCATTCATTGGGTTAACTGAGTAGGAAGGTGTTTAAAATAATGAGGGTATTGGGGGAGGGGGGGAGCATGTTGTAGATATTAGAATAATAGAATACTGGTGTGATTTTTTCCTTCTAGGTGCAGGAGGTGATCTATTGAGAGCGATTTACTGTAAAACTGATAGGCTATCATGTCAAAATGAGCTTTCATAGGAAGAACTTTTGTTTGAGATAGTAGGTGGGCATAATTCTAACCTTCTTCTGCTCCTAATATTCTTGATATTATCTTTTCTCATGATCTTTCTTAGAAAGATCACATTTCGTTCTTTCTAACAAGCTTCTAGGAAGTTGGGTGTTCTGCGACGTCATCGAGATTTCTTCTCATCCCCCAGTTGTTAGCTCTGCATTGCTGTGTTGTTCACACATTTATGGAAGATGAATTACATATCTGGGTGGCTCCACACTTATTGCTTTCCTTGATAAAATTTAGTGTAGGTCGGCAATTCGGCTTGTTAACTCTAATTCTCACACTAATTTCTTCAACCTAACAAGCCGTCGAACTATTGTATCACTCTCCCTATGCCATTGTTATTACATTTTGCATTGCTCTTCTGAATTTTTCAGTTTGTACCTTCTTCTTTGGACAGAGCTTATGCGACTCGTATTTCAGTCAGTCTCATCCTTTCTTCATTCACCTCTCAGCCTTCCTAGACTTAACTGCTCTGCTCAATTTTATATGTACTTCACTTGTAAACTATGGAACAACCTCCCTTTATCTGTTTCTCCAACTTCCTTTGATATACTCAATTCCAAGAATTTCATATCGGAGCAGGCCATGTTTTAATTAGACCATCTTTCCAAATCTCTGGTGGAATTTGATACCCCTCTGACCATTTGCCCACTGGAGGATATGGATATATATATATATATATATATATATATATATTATATTAATATTATATATTATATATAGTATACTACATATTATATATATTTATGATAGACAATTTATGTATTGAATATATTAAAAATGTTTCTGATAAACTCACTTTAGAAAATTGAGAATATTAATTAAATATAACTATTAACTGGATTTATGTTTTATAGCATATTATATATATACATAAAAATAATTAATAATTAAATGCCGAGGTACGGGATTATATTATAAAGGAAATAAAATAAACTTTTATTATTAATATAAATATATATATCTTATCATATATATATATATAGATCTATTTACTATTTATAAATAAATAATATATAGGGTCACTAAGTAATAATTACTCAATTGTGGAATGTATTAAACAATATTTTATAATAGGTAATTTATATATATAAATATAATGTTAAACCAGCTTTTCAATTACAATATAATAAATAGACGTTAATAATATTAGAAAATATTATTCGTATTGTGCTACCTATTTATTTATATATAATAAATAAATATAATAATAAATTATTAATAAAATAATATAATAAATATATAATTATATTAATATATATATTAATAAATAATATATATATATATATATATATATAATATACTAATATAATATTATAAATTAATATTTATATATATAATAATTTATTAAATTTATATAATATATATATATATAACAATTATATATATAATATATAAATTTATATATATAATATATATTATAATTATATATATATAATATAATATAATTATATAAATTATAATATAATATATATTATATAATAATATATATAATTAAAATACCATATATTAATGAATAAGTCCCTTTAAAAGATAGATGTAGTTGAACAGAAAAAATAAGACCGACATATAATATATCGAAACAAACGAACTAGATGAGTAATAAGATTTTTTCGACTTTCAGGATAATATAAAGAAGCAGTTCAAGATGCAATAACAAGTTTATTATATATAAACTTAAAATATATATATACACCCGAGATTAAATCACGCAAAGATGGATAAAGAGTCTAGAAAGGATGCTCTACCAAAATACGATTATACTACAGTGTAAGGAGTATACGACGAGGAGGACTTCCGATAAGTCCCCAATATCAATGTCCCACGTCACGGCTCCTCGAAGCGTCACTTAGAATAAAAAAAAAGTAGCAAAAATATATTTTATATATTAAATATAATAAATTATTAAAATTAACATAATGAAATAAAAAAAAGCAGTATTGATGGTAACCTGGCGCTCCTTTCTATATGAAGTTATTAGCTAACAAGAATGATAATAAGAACTGCAAGTTGATTTCAGAAACGCGTTAAGCGTTAAGCAAATTTTCGGATATCATTTCAATATAATTATGTAAATATCCCTATATTAATAAGCGGTTAGAAAGAACCTTAAAATAACTTAGGTCACTTACCCAAGAATGAATAAGCGTTAGCCTCAATCAGGAGGATCATCACTGATATATTATAATATATATATGATTATATAAAATAATAGAAATAAATAGATAATAGATAATAATATAATTAATATATAGAGATAATAAGTAATATATACGATATATAATACTTATTAACTAATTTATAATGAAAATAGTAAACCATAATATAAAAATTAAAGTAATAATAAAAATAAACTAATAGATAATATATAATGCAATATATATATAATAACAATATATAGATAATATAGATATATAATTCAATAATAAATATAAGAATAAAAAGAAATAATAGAATTAATTATATAAAATGATATAATTATAATAAATAATAATATTATATAGATAATGATATATTATATATATATGATAATAAATAATATAATAATATATATATGATATATATATATATATATAATGTATTATATATATATATACTTTACATGATAAATTATATATAAATAGATATGAATATATGTAATATATTATAATTATACACTATATATAATATATATATATATAGAATAATATGTAATAAATATATATAATTAAGATAGATTAATATATATATATATATTATATAATAATATATATAATAATATAGTATAAATATATATATATATATATATATATATACTATTATATATATATATATATAATATATAAGATTAGTAGGGTATAGTATATAGTATATATATAATAATAATCTATAAAGATAATATATTATTATATTAACATATAAATAATATATATATATATAATATATATATTATGCAGTAATAATATATAATATAATAAGATAGATAATAATAATAAATATATAATATAAAATTACTTAGAATAATATATATACTAGTATAAATAATAATATATATCTATATAATATTGGAGAGATATATATATAAAAATATAATGAAATATATATATTATAAGATAGATAATATAAATAAAATAAGAATAATAATAATATAATATATAGGTCGACATAGTATAAAGAAGTATAAAATAATAATAATATATATAATAATAATAATATAAGAATAGTAGGAGTAATATAAGAGATATATAATAAGATATATATATGAAATAATAATATAGAAGTAATAATATAAAATAATCTTATATATATATAAATATTATAATTATTAATAATAATATATATATATTTAAAACTATAATTAGTTAGATGATAAAGATAAATTAAATATATAAATAAATATAAATAACTACATAATATAATTAGATATATATAGAATGTTAATTAATATAATATAATAATAAATTATATAGAATAATATTATATAAAAAGTATATAGTATATTTATATAGACTAAAAATAAATTAATATATTAGTAATTAAATAGAATAAATTAATAAATATGAAAGTATATTGATAGTAATAATAAATATATACTAATATAGTATAATTATAATTAAATAGAATATATAAATAATAAATAGATATTATTAATATAAATAATAATATATATAATATATATAATATTTATACTTAAATTAAATATCAACTAATTAATGTGAAAAATGTATGATTAGTGAATAATAGTAACAATATGTGAACGAATAAGAAGTACGTACAATTAAAAATTCTACACACTATAATATTACTCTGACGATAGTATGCTAATAACTACAATCACTACGTATATAGTAATATAAGAGATAATTAATGAATTAATTATTAATTAATTATAATAGAATAATGACATACGTATATAAATGAATACTAGAATATTAACTAATGATATATATAGAGATATATATAAATATAGTTACTGACATCTGTTTATATATATTTAATTGTTTATTATTAAAAATTATTAATAAATCAGTGAATTTTAATTTTATAAATATAAATATATATAATAATAAAAATTAAATAATTAATAAGTATATATATATATTATGTATTAAATAATTTATATTATATTTATAATCGAATATATAACGATAATATAATAATAAAGAAAAAAAATATATTAAATACATATATGATAATAATATATATATATATAATAAATATTAAAATATATAATATAATATTATATTATTATAAAAAATATAATTATATAATAATAATTAACCACTCATAATTTTGTAGGAATGTTTACATCACTGTAAAATATAATTAATATATATAATATTAAATATTCAAACAAACATATTTCTATTTTAGCTTTTATTTGAAATACTAAATATTATAAATAATATATATATATATATTATAAAATAAATAGTATAATATCAAAATATTAAAAATGATATATATTAGAATCATATATATATAAGTAATTATAAATATATAATAGTAAAACAAGAATCTATATTTATATTATAATAATAATAAAGAATTATAGTAATTAAGATAATATAATATAAAGAATATGATAATTAATTAAAAAATAATAAATATTAGAAGTATATAATAATATAATATAAATTAATAATGAAATATAAAAAAATTAAATAAATTAAGATAAATATTATAATATAATAATATATAATGAGTGATAATAATATAATAAAAATTAAATAATTAATATAATAAATTAAATATTAAAATAAATGAATAATTTCAGAATAATAATAAGTAAAATATAGTAATATATATAGATATCAATAAATAAATATAATAAATATATATATATAAATATGATATTAATATGTAGATCTAATTAAGAATATATAAACATATATTATATAAAATACATTAAAGTAGATATAATAATATAATAGATAAGAAATATAATCATAGTATATATTATTATATAAATACCATTTAACAATAGGGCAGGGCTTATGTCATGTATTCAAAAGTAAATAGTATAAACACACTCACAACCGATATAACTAATAATATATAATAAACACACTAAATATAACCTCAATATCATCTATATATAATATAACATAATTAAATTAATTAGAATAATAACTATAATATAATATAATAATATAATATAATATATA
>JABUQX010070158.1:5000-38545 GCA_015478945.1 Trachelipus rathkii | reverse complement strand
ATACTACCAGTATCCAATATGCAAGTTATTGCCTTTATTTTATTTCCTTTTACTATATTTATGGTCATAGTAGGCAATAAATATATTTGATCCGATCTCTGATGATAATTTAGGCAGAGATTGTTGATGGTAGAACTCTGTGCAGGCTTAGACTTAGGACACAATGCTGCAATGTGAGAATGTTCATTGCAAAAATAACAAGGATATTTCAAATTATTTTTGGCACCTAGGCAGTTATTAGGTTTATGTCCTAAACCTGAACAATATATACAAAGGTTTAATTCCTTAACCCTATTAATTCTGTCTGCATAGGTTATGTATTTACCACATCTCAACATACTATGTCCCTTCACTTGGCAAAACTTACATAAGCTAAGATTGTAATTATTTACAGAGGAATTGTTATTTGATTTAGTATCACCATCAACAAGACTTATGTTATTATTATTATTATTATTATTATTATTATTATTATCACTCTTATTCTTAATCCTAGTTTTATTTACAGTATCACTATTATGACTGGTGAAAAAATTCTGCAAACTTCCTTCATTTTTAGAGTCTGTCCTATGTTTGTCCTTTTTAGGACAACCATCATCTACCTTAAGGTAATCTGTCCTTTGTCTGTCCTTCATTTTGGGCTTGACAGACGATGCATTTTTATGCTTTTTTGATGTCAAGCATAAAGTTTTAATGACTTCATTATAGTTATCAAATATATCAGTTAATGAAGGATAATTATTATCAATTTTATAAATAAGTTCCCTTTTAAATGCAATGGGCAAGTTTTTAAACATGATATAACTCATTAACTTATTTCCTGCAGAATTTTGAACCAAAAAGTCATAACCATGATTTTTAAGCTCATGGATGTAAGTCCTTACATCATTAATAAACATCTTAGTATTTACAAATTCTACATCATAACCAACATCCAAATTACCATTTATTATTTTGTCAAAAATATCATTAACAACACTATCTATATCTAGAAACTCCTTTTGTAGTATATCCAATGCTATTTGATAGTTGTTATCTACATACTGCAGATGGCCTATCAATTTCGACGCATAACCTTTCAAATATGAATTAAGGTAGGCCAACTTATTAGCATCACTATACGTTTTAAGGCCTATCACATTTTGAAACTGATTAAAAAATTGTGAAAACTGCAATCTATCCTCCGCACTACCCTTGAAAGTCATACACTTTAAAGATATAGGCTTAGTTTCATTAAAACTACTTATTCAAAGCGTCAATAAACATATGAGTTGAATCATGAAAACTGCTAATATCATTGGCCGCATTTGGATTGGAATTTTCAAAGGGGTCAAGGGAAGCCTCGATATCGAAATAGTAGCCAACCTGAGCTTCAACTTCGTTTTGAAAATAAATATTGCCAAGGTTTTTGATATCATATTCATCAAATAATTTTAAGATTTTATTATCTCTTACCTTTATAGCATCTAACAAAGAGTTAATAGTTTCTTTTTGTTTAAGAAATAGAGTGTTAGTTAATTTATTTTCATCTTTGAATGCAGTTAATTTTTTAATTATAGTGATACGAGACTTTTTGACAGCTCGTTCTCTGACGATTTTGGTAACCAAGTCTTTGCATTGAGCAACTGCCTCAGACATAATTGATATATATTTACAAAATTATATAACTATAATACCAAAATTAACAATTAATCCGATATGAATAATTACTGAGGAAATATATTAAATTATTACTATATATAATCAGCAATAATAATAATTGAAAGTTTGAATATAAAAAACCTAACTAATTATTTATTTACAAAGACAAATGCAGTGAGCATGCGTCGTAAAACAAATGTCATGAAAGAAGCAAGATCACGTGATCAGAATGACCTTGAAAAAAAAAATGCGAGGATTGAAAATTAAAGCTGGACTTTTTAAGCTTACGAGGCAAACTATATAATATATGCGCAAACTTGAAAAATTATAAAACATGAAATTTACGCAGATATTTTTTTTTTTTATTCTACTTCGAGTGTACTCAGGTTTAGCTTAAATGAATTATATAAATACACACGCAATAATAAATGCATACAAATATTGAATCTGCGCATACGAAATAATAATCATAAGCGAAATGAAATATGCACCCAAATAAGCACACATATAAATAGGCGTATACTTGGAATAATAAGCATATACGTAAGTTTGAAATATATGCACGATAAACGCACACTTTACGCTTGAAATATATTAAAAATTTTGATGTTGGACATCCAAATTCTTAACATGGGTTTGTATCATGCAAACCTTGTTTGTCCTGTTACCAGAACAAACAACCTTTACATGATTTTGACCAACATATGCGAAATTTATACCACCCAAAGGGAATATATCTAACGCATACATTGGGTATAAGCTATTGCGAAACCAAGAGATGCGCTCTTCACTGTAATTATAACCTTTAATGTAAATAACCATTTAATAAATAAATAAATGAATAAATACTAAACCTTTAATTTGAATACACACCTTATTATGCACACGAAGATCTTTAAATATATATGTGATAATATACCCATGTGGTCTATTATTATAGTGAGTGACCAGTGAGTGAGGTTGTGTTAATTTTTGCTCTCCAATTTTATTAATATAATTTGTGTATTTGAAAGTGAATTTAGTAAACAAATTAGTGTTGTGTTTCTAATTACACTACTGCTGTGTATATAACTACAGTCATTGACAATTGTTATATTAATTTTGTGATAATTTAAATTTGATAGCCTAACCCTAGGCTAACATAGGTAAGAGTTTTACTGTTTTCTGTGTCTGGGTTTATTTGGATTCTTAAATAGACTTTCTGTATTTAAATACAGTCTTTATTAATTGTTACTTTAATTTAGTGATAATTTAAATTAAATTAGGTTTTCCAGTCACAGACTACAGTTAAGCCTACCTTATAACTTTTATATATCCCTGGCCTAGGCTAAGCTAAATAAATTGTTTAAATTTTTAACCTATTTTAAAGAGAGTAGTTTATTTCTTTTTAGGCTTTAGTGATATTTAAACTGTAGTTGGTAAAATAATAGGTACAGGTTAGTAAGCTAATAATAATTTAAAGTATGTATGCTCTGTGTGATATCTGTGGGACTGTAAGAGGTGAATATGTGAATAGATGCCCTGCTTGTGATTTGAATGCAGAGAATGTGTTGTTAAGGAAGGAGATTGCAAGACTGAGTGAAAATGTGAATGGATTGAAAGAAGAAGTATTTGAGTTGAGAAAGGAGGGAAGTGTTATGAAAAAGTTAGTAGGGATGCAAGGAGGGAGCGGGATATAGGGGTAGACAGGAATAGTGATTCACCTAGGCAGGAAGATGAGAGGGAAAAGGATAAAGTATAGAGTTGTAGAAACTAGAAATAATGATTTAAAGATGAGGATCCAAAAGTCAGTCAGCCTTTGACCTGCAGTAACAGGCCTGACTGTCTTCCAGATGGGAGGGATCAGAGTGGCAATGGTAATGTTGAGTTTTCTGAAGGGAAGACTGATAAATTGCTAATTGAGACTCTATGATACGATACTGATAGGACTTTTCAAACTAAGAATAAAAAGAAACGATTGAGATATGTTATCCAGGTGCCAGAGTGAGTGATATCGTGGATAGGATAGAGAGATTGATTCTACAAATGTTGATTCAGAGGTGATTGTGCATGTGGGTACAAATGATATAGGGCATAGAAGGTCAGAAGAATTAATAGCAGATTATAGGAGATTGATTCAGAAGATGAAAGCTAGTGGAAGAAGGTGCATGATTTGGGATTTTACCAAGGTTAGGTGCAAGTCAGGAATTGGGGAGTAGGGCTTTAGGTGTAAATGAAAGGGTTAGGAAATTATGTTTTTCAGGAAATATTAGGTTTTTGGATTTGTGGAGAGAATTTCGGGATAAGATCCTTTTGCAGCAGATGGAGTTCACTTGAGTCATAAGGTGTTGAGCTTTTCAGCACCAGTTTGGAGACTTGTTTAGCAAAAACTAGGTAAGTTGGGGGGTGGTGGGCTAAATCTGGATACAAATAATAGCAACGGTAACCTGTAATAGTGGGGAGATAAATAAAACAATGTTGTTACAGGTTTAAATAATGATGATAGCAAAAAATAACAGCATTTCGAGAATCAAATGTTTTTCGACTTCATAGCTCTAGAAATAAAAAGATGAGCTGATTAGTTATACAATAAATGAGAATCTAGACATTATTTGCATAACTGAGGTATGGGTTAATGAAGAACTATTTGGAGACTCCTTTCAGGAATATGAAATAGACGGATATTCACTTTATTTATACCAGTGTAGAGGAAAGAAGGGTGGTGGTGTGGCGCTTTGTTAAAAGCAATATTCAATCTGTACTAATGACTGAACTTTAAAATTAATCATGATATTGAATCAGTGTGTGGGATATCCTACACAATAAATCATATGAATAGGGCATTTATAGACCTCTCCTGGCCAGAGTCCAGAATTAGATGCTGAAATTGTGAATAAAAGAAATTGAGACAGCATGCCACAGTAATGAAAAAGATTTACTAACGGGTGATTTTAATTTTCCTGGCATTCATTGGGATTCCCTTGTCTAATATGGACCGTAGTAGTTTTGCATTCATAAATTGTATACAAGACTTTTTTGACCCAGATGGTTCAAGAACCCACAAGATACGATGCACTATTAGACTTAATATTAACCAATGATGAAAGTATGGAAGTTAGAGTTGAGGAGAATCTAGGACTTAGTGACCATAATATAATTAGATTTGAATGTAATATCTGGGCCCAAATTGTAAGTTAATAAGGAAAGGATCAAGATTTTCGAAATGGCGATTTTACCAAATTTCAAGCTTAGTATAACTGACGGGGATAAAGAGTTTAAAGACCAAACTGTTTTATCATGTGGGAACATTTTAATTAAAATTTAAATTAAATATTCAGTCAGTATGTTTTAAAGATAAACCCATTACTGTGTAAAAGAAAACCTGTTTGGTGGAATAGAGAGATAAGAGAGAAAATTAATGAAAAGCATAGATGTTTTAAAATATTCAAGGGTAGTAATAGGGAAGATGATTTAGAAAATTATAGGAAAAATAGAAATGAACTTAACCAGTCAATAAGAAAGGCAAAGAGAGAGGCAGAAATTAATTTAGCAATGAATAGTAATAAGAACCTGAAGAAGTTTTTTAGCTTTTATAAATTTAAAATTAAGAGTAAGAATAGGACAATTGGTCCAATTAAAACTGATGAAAATTTAGTGAGTTCAGATAAGGAGTTGGCAACATTTTCAATGCTTATTTTGCTTCAGTGTTTACAGAGGAAAGATTAGATAATAGTTCAGAGACTAATAGTTCTTGTATGCATGTAACAAATAGACTTACAGAATTTGAATTTGACGTAAAAGATATTAAACGTTTATTAGATCATATTGATCCAAGTAAAGCTGCAGGCTCTGATGGTATATATGGTAGAATTCTGAAAGAGGGTAGTTTTAGCATTGCAAAGGCACTTGTATTTGATTTTTAAGCGATCTATAACATTTGGTGAGGTACCAGATGACTGGAAAACAGCATATGTTGTGCCTATTTATAAGAAAGGTAGTAAGGAAGATTTGGGAAATTATGATTGTAAAGGTTCTGGAAAAGTTACTGAAAGGTCATATAGAGAAATATTTAGAAGATAACAAGGTATTGTACGACTTCCCAGCATGATTTCAGAAAGGGTAGGTCATGTCAGACAAACCTTTTAGAATTTATGGAATACATTACTGACTGCATTGACCGAGGAGATCCAGTTGATATTGTATATTTAGACTTTAGTAAAGCTTTTGATAAGGTTCCCCACATAAGGCTGATGAAAAAGTTATTGCAATGTGGTATAGGTGGATTGGTACATGGTTGGATTAAAGAGTGGTTGTGAAATAGAAAACAGTGTGTACAACTAAATGGCAATAAGTCATCATGGGAAATAGTGAAGAGTGGTGTCCTGCAAGGGTTCAGTGCTGGAGCCACTATTGTTCCTCATATAGTATAAAATGATTTAGACCAGGGACTTAAAATGCAAGGTTTCTAAGTTTGCAGATGATAATAAAGTGGCCACCTCAGTTATTGAAGGATGTATAAAGATTCAAATGATCTTGATAAACTTTTTGGGTGGCAGATAAGTATAAATTTTATTTAATAGTAAAAAGTGTAAGGTTCTTCACCTAGGTTACTCAAATAAAAGTTTTAACTACGATATGAATGGGGATTGGCTTGAGTCTGTGGACCAAGAAAAGATTTCGGTGTGATTATAAGCAGTAATTTGAAAGTAGCTAATCATTATTGAAGCTAGAAATAAAGCTAATAAGATGTTGGGCATAATAAATCACACTGTTGTTTACAAGAGCAAGGAAGTATTATAACCTGTATAATAGCTATGTTAGGGCAGTAATGAGTATTGTGCACAAGTTTGAACTTATTTTAAAGAAAGACTTAGATATGCTTGAGAGAGTGCAACACGTAGAGCAACAAGGGTGATTTCTGGGTTTGAGGGCAAGAGCCATGAGGAGAGGCTGAAGGATAGGGAATGTTTTCTGTAGAAAGGCGCTTTCTCAGAGGGGACATGATACAAGTCTACCCAAAAATATTTACATCTATTGATAACATAGAGACCAATAAATTTTTCATAGTAGAACATGGACAGGTGACCAGGGGGCATAATAAGAAAATTAAGAAGAAAGCATGCCATCTTGATATAAGAAAGCATGCATTCAGTAATAGGGTTGTTAAATTTTGGAATAGTCTGCCAGAGGAGGTTGTTGAGTGTGACTCAATTGCAACATTTAAGAAACGGTTAGATTCGTTTATGGATGGGTTGGGTATCATATAATATATTGACGAAGCCAAATTGGCGGGTTTTAGTTATAGCAGTTATTGTTAGATGGCATGTGTGACCATAACTTAGTTATTAATGCATGTGGATGGTTTGGGTATCATATTTATATATCATTAGTTTTGACTAAGCCAAATTGGTGGATTTGTAGTTACAACAAATTGACAAGCCCTAGGGTGCTTTGTGGATTTGCATGAGCATGTTTGGGTAGTGGGTTGACTGGGGCAGTCTCGATAGGCCCATGTGGCTTCTTACTGTCTCTATATTCCTAATGTTCCTAATGTTCCTAATAATGAATAAAATTGTACTGGCCAACACAAAATTAAACCTAATTATATCAGCTACCTGAATATACCTCACATTCGTAGATGCAAAATGTTCGGCAGACCTCAGTTTCAATCTGAATTTTAGACTAAGATGATAAAATGAAGATCTTACCAATAAATTCCGAAGTATTGTTTGTCCACGATTATGCTTATAATTATAAATCCAAACTTTCAAGCGGTGGAGCCTGATTCGCAATATATAATCTTTCATATATTAAACATTAGTTTTAATTTAAGTAAAATATTTACAATTTAATATTCACTTGATTCAATTTGACTTATTAATTTAAAGATAATTACAACTTTAAACAATGATTGAGTTGCCATATAATAACAATGGACTTATTGTAAACGAACTTTGACAAATTATAAATTTAAACAGGATTCACAAATTTTCACGTCCATCACTTTTCAAGAATTACGAAAAAGTAAAAGCTGCCAGTCTAAAGGTGGAAAGATGCGCAGACAGCTTAGTTGGTTTGCGTTTGAATATGAATGATATTTATGACGTGTAGCATTACTACAAAACATTTTTAATGATGATATGAATGGATTCACTAATTATTATAAATGTTTTATATAAAATGATGAGTCGGAAAATATAATTTTATTAGTATTCATTACAAAAAATTTTAATGTTTCCCCCTCATCACTACATTTCTTAACATCAAACTTTGTATCTGAAGTCAAAAAAAGAAAATCTAGAGCTAGGAAACAGTAATTTTGATGGATTTTGCAGATAACTACTCATTTGTTGTGCAAGATGCAGTTCAAAGCTTTCACTGGAAAAATAGTCAGGCTACATTACACCCATTCGTAATATATTACAAAGATATTGAAGAACTTCAGTGGGTCAGCTTCTGCATTATAAGTGACTATCTGCGACATGAAACAATTGCAGTGCATCTTTATTTAACAACATTAATCACATATCTAAAAAAAATATTTGAACAAATCAAGCATATTTCCTACTTCAGCGATGGTTCAACAGCCCAGTACAAGAATTTCAAGAATTTAATCAATTTGTGCCACCACCATAATGATTTTAACATTGAAAGTGCTGAGTGGAATTTTTTTGCCACCAGCCATGGAATGTCTCCATGTGATGGAATTGGCGGAACAGCAAAAAGATTAGCATGACACGCAAGTCTGCAAAAGAGAACTGATAATCAAATTTTGACACCAAGGGTCTTATTTGATTTTTGTGATAAAACATGTGAGTGGTATCAAATTTTTTCTTTATTTCAAAAAAAGAAATAGATGCAGTCAGGTCAATTCAAGAAGAAAGATTCAAGGATGGCCAAACTGTTCCTGGAACAAGAGATAATCATCAATTCAGACCCATTGATGAAAAGCGGCTTTATATAAGTAGGGTGTCAAATGATACATCATCATTCATAGCTTATGTTGATAAGTTTGAAAGACCCAATATGGATTATATACCAATTACAAATCTCCAGTCTGGGCAATGTAGCATGTATTTATGAAAACCAATGTAGGATTGGAAACATTTGTGAAATGTCAGTTGTCAAGAAGGATGCTTTAATCACCTTCATGATCCTCGAAATAGCTAATTCATTTCACTGTCCTCCAAGAAAAGATACCTGTTGGGTTCCTGAACACCATATTATTGAAAATCTTCCAATTCCTACATCAACGGCTATGGGACGACAATATACTTTACCTAAAGAAGTTATGATGAGAGTCAATAAAAAGTTTCAATCCATTATTTCATGCTTAAAGTAACTTGGCCTTACAATCCTAAACAAATACAATCAAAATTTAACTGAAAAAAATTACAAATCACACAAAACACTGCCCTCAGAATTATCACTGGATGCACTAAAACTACCCCCATCCAACATTTACATGATGAGACTTACATCCTTCCTATCTCCTCCCACCTGGTGATGGTGGGGACTCAATTCTACCAGAAAACTCTAAATCCAACCCACCCATGTCACCAAATATTCTCCAACCCCTCCCGACACAGACTAAAAACCCCACCATCCCTCACCAGCTCAATTCTATACGATCTACAATATTCCCCTCCCCTCCCAATAGGTCATGGCTTACACATATCCATACACACTTAACAAACACGTACCTACAAAACCGCCCCAATAAAAACTTAATAAACTCCCCCTCCCCCAATATTTCCCCTATAGAAGAAACTGTCCAGAAGAGGCCAAATTGACCTCGCCCGGAGTAGATGAGATCACCACCCAAAACTCACAATATAAATATAGATTCAAACTAGACAATGTTACCCCCCCCCTTGCACCAGATGTCACATTTCCCAGGACACAATGGAGCACCTCCTTCTGGGGTGCTCCGCTCTCGATGCCCCGGTGCCGACTCTTTCTTCCCTTCTCGACCTGTGGAACAGCCCAAGAGCGGTGGCCTGCTTCCTGGAAGCAGTGTGGCCCTCCAATTGAGGTTGGCCAGGGGCAGAAGTAAGTAAGTTTATATATATATATATATATATATGATGTAATTATATATATATATATATATATATATATATATATATATATATATATATATATATATATATATATATATATATATTGTTATATATATATAAACTTCAATGATTTTTATCTTAATTTCCCAAAAAAAAAAAAAAAATCCTGGATACGCCACTGATATATTTATACCCATCTATATATATATATATATATATATATATATATTATATATATGTTGAGTTAAAGTAGTTATATATATATATATATATATATATATATATATATATATATATATATATATATATATATATATATATACTGCAAAAAAGGGGGCATTTCGGTACATGAAGGCAATTCAGACCAATGTGGGGCAATTCGGTCCAGTGGCTCAAAATAGCCTATACAATGTAAAATATATCTTTAAAGATGTAAAATAATGTTTTTTTATGTCTTAGGTATTAATTTTTATGAAACCTTTAATTTAAGTCCATTAATTTTGTGATTTTTTTTTTTCTGAGCACTATAAAAAATCCGGTAAATTTTAGGCTTATTGCTAAGAATCATACAGGTCAAAATAATTGTACTCACATTATTGGTACCAAGATATAGTACTAAAAATAGTTCATAACCTTAATGCAATCGTTGGAGTCATTCAGCAAGAGATAAATATGTTTTATTATAAAAATTGTAACATGGGGCAATTGGTCCAGGTTTAAAATTTATGTAAGTACTCCTCGGTCCATATTGAAATACTTTCATTAAATTAAATTTTAATACTCTTCACAAAAGATGTCCCAAATATAATGTTTAAAATAATTTTTTACACTTTACAGCAAGATAGATAGGTAAAGTTTTTCTCAACATAGGCTCAATTAACTTGTGGCCAATTTTTTCAGTAAGATATTCATGCACTTTCACGCAAAAGTACACAGGATAAAGGGGATACTCTGTTGATGATGTTGCCAGACCCTTAAGCAGTTTTCGTTCTTGCATTGGTTCTTACGAACGTAATACGCCTAAAACGCTCGAGTTTGCATTCGTTTGTCAAACAGCGCTTGCATTCTGCTTTTGTCAAACAGCACGAAAATCGTAAAAGAAACGCTCACTCAAACGTAGAAAAGAATTTCCTCTTAATTCTGTGTAATATGTACAAAAAGAATTGGGTAAATCTACAGATTTTTTACATTACAGTTCGTTTTTGAAATAAACAGCGCAAATCGTGGGTGTTCACCAAACGTAAAAAATGTCCCTAATTCTGTAATATAGAATACAAAAGCACTAAGGAAATTCTCACGCTTGGTGAGATTTTTTTACGATTAGTGTTTGACAAACGAACTCAAACTCAACATTTTATTAGTTTTCAAAACCCAATTTCTTATAATAATATTGTAATACCATTATGTTTAAAAAGACCTAAAACGCTTGAGCTAAAGCTCATTTTTGTTAAACAAGTAAAGTATGCTTCATTTTACCAACATCGCAAAATCTAAAAAATGCTCACCAAACGTAAAGAATTTCCTAATTCTGTATAATACAGAATAAAAAAGAATAGCAACCTTACAGAATTAAGGAAATTCCTTACGTTAGGCGAGCCTTTTTTTTTGATTTTGCAGTTTGACAAAAACGAACGCAAACTCGAACATTTTATTACGTTTTCAAACCCAATTTCTTAAAATAATATTGTAATACCATTATGTTTAAAAATGAAAACTGACTATCATAATTTATTAAATAAAACACTTTAATTGAGGATTCTTAGGGATGTGAAAATTGAATTGGACCGAATTGCCCCGCCCCCCAAAATCGTGGGGCAATTCGGTCCACGTTACTTATCGGCTTCTAACATTAATCCTATATTATATATACAAATACAATTATACCAATTTTACTCCTAAAGGATAACATTAACATATAAAAAAAAAAAATTCAAAAAAAAAAAAAAAAAAAAGTCTCCATAAACCTTAGCATTTTGAGTACCCCCGATTTTGGACCGAATTGCCCCGTCTTACGGTATATATATATATATATAAAAGCTACGTTTCCAGAAGCCCGACTGCAGCCCGGGCTGGCAGGCACACAGGCGCACATGCATAGTTTCCAGAGCCCATTTGCACACTTCTACGTCACGTAAACGTCACAGTCAGGGGCCCGTTGTTAAATCCTCGATTTCAGGAATTAATAAACGGGCAGGCTGCGGAAGGATACTTTGTTTACAAACAAATTTCTTAACAAAACATGTCGGAAATGGCTTGCCAAAAGTTTTTTAATATCTTAGTTAACTTTTATATTAAGGATACTTAATATATTGTATCATCTCATAAAATAGATAGGCATATTTGTAGATACTGTACTGTGACTTTTTTCTGAAAAATTTTCTAAGTTCAGAAAAGTTAAGTTTAGTTTTCTAAGAAAATTCTTTAGTTGCAAGCTTCTGGAATTATGCCAGAAGCTTGCCACTAAATAATTTTCTTAAAAAACTAAACTTAACTGGTATTGTTCTATATTTGAATCAGTTTTCTGAAAATTTAATTTCAAAATTTTAGTTCAAAAAAAGCAGTTGTTGTTTTTGCTATGTACTTTAGCGGCAAGCTCTGGCATAATTCCAGAAGCTTACCACTAAAGAATTTTCTTAAAAAACTTAACTTAACTTAACTTTTCTGAACTTAGAAATTTTTTTGAACTTAGAAAATTTTTTCAGAAAATATGAACTGATTCAAATATAGAACTTTCCCACTTAACTTAACTTTTCTAAACTTAAGAAATTTTTTTTGAACTTAGAAAATTTGTTCAGAAAAAAGTCACAGTACAGTATTTACAAATATGCCAGATAGATACATATAAGTATAAGAGTATTGTTTACAATTGTCAGCTTATCCGACGGGCGAGCTCAGCCGTTTCCAGGTACTCAAATTTCCTGTTCTCTGATTGGTTAATGTAATTTTTTTCAATTTGAAGCGTTTCTGAGTCGATTTTGCACACGGGCTGCACTCTGACTTTTGGAAACGCAGCTAAAGTGTATATAGTTAAGCATATTTGGCAACTTTGAAAGCACAAATAGTAGTATTGGTAATTTAGTATAAAGCTAGAAGCTATTTTTCTATATCTTTCCTACAAAGACAAACAGTAGGCATATTCATGAATAAATGACAAGTTTCATGAAGTTTAAAATTGTTTTTAAATACTTTAACTGCATATTAAATTTAAGAATTTGCTTTATCTAAACTCCATTTTACCTAGGGTTTCTTCAACATCAAAGACATTTACAATTTGGGTACCGGTATATTATGAATAATAAATAAATGCCAGACTATCAATATAAATCATAAAAATAAATATTTTTTTTTACTTTCTTATATTAAGGTATAAAATTATATTTTATGCTTCTTTATGTTTTGTGCATTATGTTCATGTATATTTCATCTTTAAATCTAAAATGAGAAAATAAATTTAGACAAAAGGGAACTAGGTAATTATCGAGTTCAACAGATTCTAAAAATATTTTAAATTAATCAGTTTTGATATTCCCAGAAGCAACGTTAATAAATATTAATAAAAATTAAATTTTTATGTTTCAAAATCAGTATGTTACGATGAGTTTACAGACAATGATATAAAATATATAAATAAAAAAAAGTTTTCATAACCTAAATTAATGGGTCCTAAAACTAGTTTAAACAAAAAAAAAAAAAAAAGGTAAATAGTAGCGCAGAGGGGCTTCACCCCTGATTTTTATAAAAATCACAGGATATAGCTAGCTCAGGCGGGGTGACCAGGCCCGCCTTTTTAGGAGGGTGATTCGGTCCACCCTAAATAAAATAAAAATAATAATAAAAAAAAAAAAAATTTTCGCTCATTTTATAGCCACGGGGTAGTACTACAAGTTTTATTTAGATCATATTTAATTTAGAAAGTTTTTATATTTTTTAAAAATGTTAGAAATTAGGGTACAACCTTCAATAGAACTTCACTTTTGAAAATGTGAGTTTTTTTATGTTATAAAAATGAAAAATTGTGGATCGATTATTTTTTTCAGTGGATACACTCGGGGTATGTTAGCTTTAAAACTGGCAAAGTAAATTTTTGATCCAAGCAGTATTAGTGGCAAAAAACGGTTAACTTGGTCCGATTCACCCGCCGTAAAAATTGATGGAGGTGTGACTCGGACCATTGTTTCTCGTATTTTACGTATTATTATTGACATTTTTATTACGTATAATTAATTTAAATGTAATAAAAAGTTACTTATATTATGAAAATTTTTTTAAATGAAATTTTAATAAAAACGAGTTCAAAAAAGTCAAAATTTTTAAGTGAGAGGTGAATCGACCACCTTATTTATATTCGTATTTTTATTTACTCATTATTGACATTTTTATTACTTATTACGAATTTTATTATGATAAATAATTATTATATTAAGTAAAAATTAAAATATAAAATTGAAATTATACGTAAAAGACGAATTTAAACAGATGGTCCGAGTCACCCCTCAATGGTGGTCCGCTTCACCCCTCCACGGTCGGGCTGACTCGGCGTTATTCAAACTTTAATAAAAACTTTTATTATTAGAATTACATTATTATTTTTTTATGTTGCTTATGCCCGACTATAGGGCCATTTGATTTACAAAAAAAAAAAATTCCAAAAAGTGCATTAAGGAGAGTCGAGACAGATATACCTAAAGTGGTCCACGTCACCCCGCCCGACGCTACTATAAAAAAAATAATAATGAAGAATAAAAAAAACTAAACGTGGCAGTCTCTTTTCGGAAAAAAATTACAGCCTCTCAAAGTTGTTAAAACTCATAGGATTTTCCTAAAAAAAAAAAAAAAAAAAAAAAAAAAAAAAAAAAAAAAAAATAATGAATCATAAAAAACAAAACAAAATGATTTAAGTCTTTAGGGAAAAAGTTACAGCCACTCAAAGTTAAAAATTTTCCCATATACTTTATAACAAAAATTAATATTCTTGCTCATTTAGGGAGAATTTGGTTCAGGTTATGATAATATTTGTTAAGTATACATAGATTTTCTGTGTATACCTAACATATAACCTGAATTAGAGGGCCTGAAATGAGACCTAACCTGGTTGGATCAAAAATGAAAGTCTATGGGAGTTTTAACAACTTTGAGAGGCTGTAACATTTTTTCCTAAAGAGACCACCACATTTGTTTTTTTTTTATTCATTTTTTTTTTAGAGTATATCCTGAGATTTATACAAAAATCAGGGGTGAAGCCCCTCTGCCCTACTATTACCATAACACTACTAGTGGTTAAAGTTAACTATTGGGCCTAATTCTTCAAGAAAATTGGAGGTGACCTACATATACTGTATAATTAGCCTACTTTTCTATCTATCATTTTCGTTACTCTATGCTAGATTACAGTAAAAAAAAAATAACCTTTAATATGACTTACCCTTTATTTTCTTTGTCAATATATTTAGAAACGAGCTTCATTTTAATATTATTTCTTTAAAACAGTAAAAATCTCATCTGAAAAGATTCAATAACGTATAACCTGAAACTATATTATATTACGTGGAAATATATCATCAGTTTGACTACTGCATAATGGTCTGCTTTCAAGAATTTAACGTATATTTGACCATTGTATATGGTTAAACCGAATGAAGGCAATCGCGTTTCACTAAATGGTGCAATGGCACCAAAAAAATTATTCCAACATGTTATGATGTTCGATCAGAAGAAATACAATTGTCAGGTATTCTCATAATTAGAGCTATCCGCTACTATTTCTTTCAACTACAGTCGTTTTCGTTTTTGCATTTGTGCTTGCGAAACGTAAGAAATGCTTGAGTTTGCGTTCGTTTTTGTCAAACTTAGCGCTGAAAATCGTACCATATTGGAGCCTTGTCTGTTTAACTTATTTCCTCCTATCCCTTACAAAACGCATATAAATACATCTCTCTTTTTTTCCGTACCAGTTAATGGAAGAGACGCGCTGGGTGGGGTAGCCTCGCGGCCAAATAATTTATTTTGCCCTGCAAGCAACTTGATAATAAATTTTGAAAACCGTTAGGAACCACCATTTACATGCCAACGACAGAAATGAAAGTGGGAGTTGGTCTTTTGTTAAGGTACTCGCCTAATTTCCATGTTTTTTTTACTAGGAGGGGAAGGGCTTTCCCCCTTAGCCTATCCGTTTTAAGGAATTTTAAGGCAAGACAGAAATATTCAGTATGGTTTTTGACGTAGAGACTACTCATTGCCCTCTTCACAGATTCTGCAATTTGCGCTAAAGAAAAGGAATTTAACATTTTTGCTCCTTTCTTGTTTACTGTCCTGGGCCTCTTTCAGTTTTTTTATAACGATGAGGGGCGGGTTCCACCTGATGTGGGAATTGTGATTACCCCCTTTCACAAGCGCTGCACCTCATGAAAAGAAATGTCAAAAAATTGATTTGGCTGGCACACACCTTATGAATTACTAATCAGAGAACTTTACTTAATTTTCATAATCTGAATATAAAAATCCTCTCAGTTAAAATCTTAATTTCACTCCTCTATTGCTATGTGTTCTTGTATGTGCGCTCGAAAAGAGCCCGCGTCTCTGACCCGATCGTCAACTAATCACAAGTTGTGCGCGTTCAGTTGCCTAAGTTGTGTAGAGGAAGGGGAGGATAATCATGCAAGGTTGATCTCACAGCAATAAGGGCCTTGTCCTAAAAAATTTGTGTGTCTACTTCTTGTGTAATTTTTTTTTTTTCTTTTCTTTTTTGTGTCCTAGACTCTATAAATAAGGCGGTTTTATGAGCAAAAAAAGAATCTTTGCTATATCAATTTTAAGTTATTTAAAGGGTGTAAATAAAGTACAAATCAATGTTAAATAATATTAGTTAGGTTCTAAAAGTTTTCTTTAGATTTATTAGTTTGATCATTCAACCAGTTGTCTAGTGGAAGAAGCAAAGTGGAAGATTGCCCAACATTATTCTTGTGGTGAGTGATGCGGGTGGTTGTTTTCCAGCGAAGAGTAGGTTTAGACTCCAAACAACGGCAACCTGCTCCCCTACCTTTAATAATTTCTAGTAGGGAAGAAAACCCTTATCTTTTTTTGTTTTGTTGAGTGATGTTGTAGTTGTGATGGTTGTTGTTTTGGTTTTTTTTTTTTGTTGATTTTGTTTTTTTGTATAAAACCATTCTGTGTTTGGTGGTGTTGCTAAACTCGTCCCCCAGATTCTTTCTCCATTTTGTTTGGCGTCTATATTGTTTTTAATTTGAACGTCCGGTGTGGGCTGCCCTCGTCGCAGTCCCGAACCTGTTGACCCCCAGGATCGGCAGAGAACCACTCTTGTAAATTTCCGGAGTGAATGAGGGCCGCGTGGCCTCTGACCAGTTGTTGACACCTATTCTTATACCTAAATTTGAACATACCACCGCCCGCTAGTGCTATATACACATCTTAACCAAAATACTAAATGTCCTTGACTGTCCTCGGTGAACCGCTAAAGGAGAAATCAGGGGATTCCTTTCAAACTGTTGCCCTCCACAATTATTTAACCGCTAGAAGCTAGCTAAAAGGGTAGCAGTACTATGACTCGCCCGTAGTCAAATTTCCTAAAGTTTTCTTGAAGGGACTCAGGTTAGTGGTGGATAAATTTTCTTACAACTAATTGTAAAGATTATGGATAAGCCACCCATGAATATAAATGAAGTGTTGTAAACGAGAATTACCCACCCAGATAACCCAACTAAAAGAATTCCGCCGTTGAGATAAAGTTGAAAGTTGGTGAGTGTGGTGACCAGGAATAGATCGAATAAAGGAACCCCTGTCCCATAAAACACACCCCCCTGCCCAGCGAAATGAAGCTAGTCGGATTGCACCTTCACTTTCAACACCTCCGTTTGTTAAACCCAACCTCGAATCTACTCACCTAGCACAAAACCTCCACCCGTGGCCCTCCCGAGGCCAAAAAGCAAGCCCCCACGTGTGGGTGCTACCCCTTCCTCTGAACTTCGATCCTAAACTTTGACGAAGATGTTCTGCTCGAGCTCAAAAAAATAAAACTTTCTTTCACTTCTACAATAGGGCAAATATGTGAGCGGTGGCTATGTGGGCCTCTGGGGTTCTTACCTGGGTAAATATAACGGTTGTAAGGTGGTAAACCCGTTATGAGAATTCATGATTCTATTCCGACCCGTCTAATGTGTAGCAAATATTAGTTCCCTGAATGCATGGTGGCTTCATCTATCCTTCTATCATCCGTCCGAAAGCACAACCTTGCTTCCAGCATAATCTTCACTCTACACCCTCCAATCCATTCATTCTTGAAGGGTGCCTGCTATGGTTAGGGGGATTGTCAATGTAGGCAACAACACTGAGTGCAGTGCTCCCTATCAGGAAAGAGAAAAAAGAGTGATCTCAGCAGTCCCCTGGCATGAACCAAAAACCAATTTGATTATATTGTGGCGGGGAGCGAGCGCCCGAATTCATTTTGCCATTCCCAAGCAACACCCTTCTGCAGTCAACCGCAAATCTAAGAAGGGTCCAAATAGTCAGCAAGTGGCAATAAATACATAAGAAAACCATAAAAAAACCCACTATATGAAAATGACCACCCAGCAATCAAAGTCTATTTTAATAATACGTAACTTTCTACGCCGACTTCTTTGCCGGCTTTCGACCTTATCCCAGACAAAAGCAGACAAAGAGGGGATTTACCACTCCGAGAGCACACTTGACCTAATGTAATTTCAAACCAACTAGAGCTACCGCATACTTAACTCCTGATTAAATTAGAAACGACCCAAGATAGCACCATTTTCGCCCACCGCCCCCTTTATATGGCTACAATAACTGACACAACCTCCAAAGATAAATTATATTACTCAGGAGTGTAATTTACGAATACATCTAAAGTTCCTCCCCTCTCCAACAGCCTCCACCTAAAGCCCTTAATGCGTGCCTCCTATTACTTTCATGCGCAAACTGCTGCCAGCCCGTGCGGGCTATCACAAAGTGACCTAGAACCCCTTCCACTTAATTAGTAATATTATGGATAGGGGCTGGCTTCATTAGCACTACTGATTGACTGCTTCAAGCTTAAAGTGACGCGTGCACACAACCCTGAGGGATAGAGACAGAAGAGAACTATTATACGTGAATATAGAAAAGAGAAGATCGAGCAGTTTGTGCCACTCTCCTCACTCTCTTTAAGTGACTTCCCTTAAAAAACAGAATAAACTTTCACTCTCATCCTCAGGGCTATCCCTTATATTCAGCTCAAGGTTCGCATCGGCCTGCATTGCTTCTCTGGCCATTCGAGGCTTTCAGACAGCGCGGTATCGTCCGCGCAGATTGTTCAAAAATGCCCCTGCCGTTTTATCTCTTTCTATCACTCTCGCTATAATTCCACCTCTCAGCGTAGGATTCACTCGCATCTGCCCGCAGGGCTTAACCTGCATTCGTGATCTGGCAAGCTCCTTCATAAAGTCCGGGCTATTCATAGTGAACATTTTATCGAAACTGCACGACATAACCTCCGATTTTTTCAGTGAATCCTCTTTCTCCATTATCTGACGTAAATCTTTTGTCTGCCTCTTAGCCCTAAAAAACCTTTTAGGCTCCAGACACCCAACCCTTTCTGTAAAGAATCGTAGCTCATTGTTTAACTCATCCTCTTATTCGAATTAGTTCATGATGACTGCG
This sequence comes from Trachelipus rathkii, assembly GCA_015478945.1. Lineage (NCBI taxonomy): Eukaryota > Metazoa > Arthropoda > Malacostraca > Isopoda > Trachelipodidae > Trachelipus > Trachelipus rathkii. The sequence continues at coordinate 19,190 of JABUQX010070158.1, read as the reverse complement.
CATGACGTATTAGCTAAGCGTAAACTCCAACTGAACCACAGCGCGCGAATCTCGAAATTAAATCGGCCCTTTATTTTCCTCTAAACTCAAACCTTGGGACGATTTTATTCTTGGCATTCTCCTTTCTTCCTTCGTTCTCCTCTTCAGGTGTCATGGTCTTTACTTGCCTGTGTATTACCATTTGATGTGGCGGTTATATGCATGGCTGCCTGAGGATCTATGAACGTTAGGAAGGCGGGCTGGCCCGTGAAGGAAAGGTATGAGGTATACTTCTTATCCGCGGAGGGAAGAGTATTTTGTGGAGTATAGAATACGTGAGAAGTTGACGCTGGCTGACCGGTTTCGCTTCAGAGCACACTTAATTCAAAAAGCCTTTCAAACTTTGATCTCGGAAACCCCTTATATATCTTCCTCATATGGTCCTCCCCACCCCGGCTGAAATCTCTATCCAGGGAGAATCCAATGAGCCCGCGCTCCAATAAAGGCGCAATCCTCCGGATACTTTCAGGCATTCTTAAAGTAAAGCACATTTTTCTCTGAAGGTTAAGAAGATTGAAGATTTGTGTGAGAAAAACTGAAAATGAGTTTGAAGATATGAATGTTCCAGGGCCAAGTAATCGACATGTAGAAGTGCCTGTATATGCCATTAGGATAGATTGCCAGGATGAGACATTTAGATGAAAAGCGCAGCAGGCCAATAAGGAATGGAGAGAACGGGGGAGAAGTAACATACCTCCAGAACTCCATCTCTACGACTATCGCAGCGAACCACCAGACTATTGACTAGAAAAAAAGATAGTATTCAGTGCTTAACTCTCAACGTATCTATCTACCCAATCAAACAAACAGCCGACATTTGAGGAGATTTGAAAGAAAGCTTAACCTAAGTAAGCAAAGAGAAGAAAAGGTAAACCCCCAATTTTAAGTGAAGAAGGGTGTTGGAGAAGCCAGCTTTCGACCGCCCGTGCCAATACCTTTCCCTTGTAGGATCAAAAATGTTTTTGGAATCATTTATGTGTCAGCCACCCAACTCCATACACGGTAGTCTTCCCTGTTTCATCCCCTACAAGGATCTGGAACGTGCGAAATATTCCCAATTATAAATTCTCGTTTCTATAGTGGATAGCTTTTTTACTATCCGCCGCCAGTAAGATCCTTCGAGTCACCCCCAAAAGCCACCCAGTGTAAGTCGGGGTAATCGGAAACATATAAAATAGAAATAAATGGGGACAAGAGGAATTCGCCCAGCAGGATTCCATGTCTCCATGGTGTTTTAATTTGCTTATTGATCTGGTGAGGAAAAAATATTAAAAAAGATTATATCTTAAAAAGAATACATGTTTAGAAGCGTATAGCTTATGGTCTGCTTACGTTTAGAAGGGGATCCCAGAAACCCAGCCCTCCCTTTTTATTATATTTCCGATACGCGTTGGACCATACGGCGTAGTTCAATTATTGTAATGGGATAGTGTGATTTAGGGCAATGTAAATTTGGTTCCCGCTCTTTAGGAACTAGCGGTAGAGAAAATTTGAAAGATACTTGCGTGTTGGAAGACGTGTGGTGGGGGCGTCGTTGAGCATATCCCCAAGGGGAAAGCATATTTGGGACCGGCGGTCCTCCACAGACCCGGTCGGAATCAAAACCAAATTTCCGCTCAAACACTCCGGAAGTCACTGCATGGCGTGCGAAGCTATAAAAATGGCCCCTATCTCACGTTTGGCGTTTTCTTGCCTTGCCCACTCCTGTTTTGCTCTTTAACTTAGGTGTCCTTCTAGAACGCTCCCATTTGTCTATTTCCCAGTCGAAGCACCTTCCGACATTTTGCACATTATCGGGCTGTGGTTGATTCGCGAATCCCAAGCGACTGAATTCTTCTGTTTTGTCTGTATGACCCCAATGAGTATGAGTATTAGGACCACTGGGATATTGGCTTCCTGCAGGGTTCGGGGGTCTGTTAATCTCACTGACATACGTGTGAGTGTGCGTGATGATAAAACTATGAATTAGCTAGAAAAGAAAAAAGAAAGCCCTTTAAGTGATGCCTAACTTCCACCTGCGATCCCAGGCGAGATTGTACTAACTTCGTTACTAGGGAAATTCAGACGTCATATTGCCGAGCGACCATTGAAGACAGAATGCGATTCCCGAATTATTGCGAGCCTCTCTTCTATTCTCACTACAATTGTGTCATTCTGCTCCGTATCTTACATTCTAAGAAATTGAGTACCTCTCGTTCTTAAAATTACCATCCTCCTCCCCTCTAGACACGATCCCTATCTTCCTAGATATTCTCTCGCGCCCGAATAGAATAAGAGGAGGATACATTTAAGGGGTAAGATTTACAGACATTTTTGTTAGAGAGATGTTATTTCGGGACAGGCCCAGAGAAGATTGTTTAGTAGGGGAGGAAAAGAAAGGAAGGTTCCGCTTGGGAGCTTTGGGGTCAGGCCCGCCGACCCTCATTAATGTTAAAGTGCCCGGCCTTGCCCTCATCCGAACAGAGTATCCCGTTGCAACCCGATTTAGCTGACAATGTGTGAAAATTGGCCCAGTAAAAGAGTGAAAATCAGCCTTAACCGTGAAAAATGAATACGAGAATTTTTTACCAACCAAAATTCTCTTGAAAGCTTGTCCTCCTAAGCTCTAAAAAAACTCCACCTTCTTACCAAATCTCACCTCTCGCTAAAAAAACACCTAACTATTTCTGATATCTTTCGAACGGTTGCTCCCCATTCGTCTCTCCTGTTGACAAGTGAGGTGGAGGAGAAAAGAAATAACTCTCGTACCTAGAACCATTAAACAAAAAAATTGTCTGGAAACCTTCAGCATTCCGAACACACCAACGGATGTGTATAATGTCTTGGAGCCGGGGCGTGATGAACAAAAGAAAGAAAGAACTTTGGGGGTTTTATTCAGTTCCGTCCCAATTAAAAAAGGTGAAATAGGACAATGATAAGCCCCCGAGACTTTTTGTTCCTCGTTCTCTGTTACTCCAGTTCGCTATAACAAGGGTCTTCTCACTTCCGCATCCCCCTTGCCATGGATAAAACAATTAACAGTTCCCAACTGTATATGTCCCGGACCCCAGCATAGGCTGTCATTCACAGCGTGAGTTCTGTTGCGAGGGGAGCTTCTTCGCAGATATAATAACAACCGCGCCGCGGTCTTTGACAGCAGTCCCAACGCGGTTCCCAATGATATTCAAATATTAAGAACCGAACTAGAAAGCAAACAACAGGAAAGGCTATAGTACCAATTACATGGTGTACTTTTACGTTCAATCTCTGAGCGCCTCTATCTTCTGACTCCAAGGCGCGATGTTGGAGCTTTTCTCTTTTATATAGGTTACCGCAGAAGTGCAGATGAAGAAAAAGAGCGCCAATAGAGGTGTGGTCGAAGGGGGAATATGGGCTTTACCGATTCATGTTGCGGTTGACCACCACCTGAGTTACGAACGAAGACGTATCTCTAAAACATTTAAAAAGACGTGAGCATAACGAAGGTAGTGAAATGCGTTGTGTTGGTGGCCTAGAACGCCACGTTTAGTATTTCCGGCTAGTAGTGGAGATGCCCTGAGAAAAATTGGTAACTTCCGGGCTTAGTTCGCCTGCGGTGCCTCCTTCTTTTCCTGCCACCTCTGTAATTCGGTGGTTGTGTTATGTGTAATTATCTATCGATAAGAGTAAAACCATTTTCTGCTGTTGGTCCTAAGTAAGTGTCTGTAATTGTTTTTCAATGTGTGAATAACACACGTCACTTTAAAAGTAAAGCCGGCACGATGCTCGTGTGTGTTCAAGGCAATAAACATTCTGCGTAATTTGCGCTAGCGGATGAAACGGTTGTGTGTGGCCCGAGTGTCGGAGTTTGCAGAAACACCCCTATTCACATCGTGAGGTATTACCCCGCTGGCTTTACTGTTCACGGTGTTGCTCCAGAATCGATTTTTGGGTGGTGACAAAACTTAAAAGTAAACTGAAATTGAAATTATTAAATAAGCTTCCCATGGGCCCTGCCTAGCCGCCCCAAGGGGGGCTGAAACATCCAGTAATAGGGGGGGGCTAACTTGCCCTCTTAATCTCGCTGAAAAATCGTTGGGCTAACCCCAATAAAAAAAAATTCACCCCTCCGCCAAAAGTGTCTTGTGTTAAAAATAACTATTGATTAATGCAAGACGAAAAGAGATCAATTAAATTTGGTTGGTTAGAATATATCCTAGACCACACCCTAAAAATAAAAGAAAGAAAGAACTGCCATACAGAATAAATAGGTATGGTCACATCAATATCGATAAAGGATTAATGAATGTAAAAACGTCCAAGAGAGTGTTTATTAATTATCTCTCAACATTGTGAGAAATATAGTAAAGTAGAAAAAATTAGCCTTCATAGAAAAATAAAAATGTGCTTTAATGAAACTCCAAATGTTCTGTGTTGGCTTAGATAATATAATAGTGTTTGAGAATCAGGTTAGACAGAAAGCATAAGATTATTGTTATGTGTGGGTGTTTCGTATGAATGAATAATGCAATACTCAAATTAGAAGCAATTTTTGAAAGATCCCAGATCACCAAGAACCATCACGGAAAAGCTTTGGTGGAGTATGAATTCCCCGAGCGTATTTTTCCGATAGTATCAGCTAAGCAATCTCTTCAGGGGCGAACAGGTACTGGTCTTACTCGCTCGATGCCAAACTCTTTCCAGATATAGGCCTGATATTATTACTATAGAGGAACCTACTCTTAACGCGCGTGTTCTAGATCCAAATAAAGCTGAGCTATGGCACAGTCTGGATGGATAATAAAAATTTAAAAAAACGTTAATATTTGATTTAGAAAGGTATATATATAATGAATTCTATAGAAACAGATATTCTAGTTTTCAGAACTCAATAATAGATCATAAATAATAATAATAATTAGATAGTTAGTGAGGAAGATATATATATATAAGTAAGATATTCCTAATGGATGCATAGGAGTTAGGCAGTGAGTGCAATTAGCCAATATTGATGTTAGGTGGTTAAATATAGTCAAAAGAATAACATTACAATATTACATGTTTTATTATTCATACATAACCTAACACTCAACAATCACACATAAAAATAAAAATAAAAAAAAAAAATAAAACTACCAGATACATGAAAACACAAATACGTACAGAAACCTAAAAGATATTGCATAGAAAATATTAAAAATAAAACACCTAACAAACTCCTAAAATTTAAAACCCGAATTAAAAAACCATCACTCAACCCCCTACCTCTCTATAGCCATTGTGCACTCTCAAATCCATGCCAATACATCTCAGAGAGAGTTATTTAAAAATCAGACTCACGCCACTCAACATGATTCTCGACCGAAAATTGCTGGTCTAAAAAATAAAGACCTACGCCACATAACTTAATTGATATATCAAACTAAATAATAAGGTATGATTATAAATTCACTGGATAAATAAAATTTATTAATATTAAATGAAGATGTGAGTTTACAAATAATAAATTTTTTAACGCTCTTTATTCGGCAGTACTTGAGTTACTCTTGTTCTCCATTCTAATATATTTCAAAAAATCTAAATCGAAGAAAAAAAAATACAATTAACTTAATATACTATGCAACTACATGCATATCTATATAAGTCCTGAAACTAGATTTTAATTTATTTTGAATCTCCTAAAAGTTATTTCTATCATAATTTATTCATACCCCCCAAAAGTAAGATAAATAATAGTATCTGGATTGGCCTAAAAGTATCTGAGTGATATGGATGCCGCTATTTTTAGCCTCCCTGAATCACACGATAAGACTCTCCATGTCACATAAAATGGTTACCGGGATGGATAACTTACTCTCGCCTCACCTCATGTGACTTAACTATCTGGTAACATCCCGCCTCTCCACTAATATGATAATTATATTAATTATATATATACTAAGTAATTAACTATAATTAGATCAAGTTATAGATGCAGCACTATATATATAGGTAATAGCCTAAATATTCCCAGGTCTATATATATTAAAAAAATAAATACAATTAATATATACAAATAAATTAATTAAATGTTATTTATATTATTAATTATTAAATATATGGAATACCTATTAAGGATAATGTAACAGAGTGGTGTAATATAAATTAAATAATTTAAGTAATAAGATTTAATTCATTAAAATACCATCCAGCACCGGAAGCTGACACCTCTGGAGCAGTCCTCGCTCCTTTTATGAGACTAAATGAAAAAGTATAAGTGTTGGATTCCCTCCCAGGTTATCCAGAAAAAAGTAAATGAGAAGGTTTGAGGCTCAAAATACTTGATTTTTTTTGCTCATATCAAAGAATATCAGTAATAGTTAGATAAGGTAACGTTCATAGGTTCCTTAATTATCTAGAACAATTCAGAAATCGCAATAACTCGTGAAATGATGTTTTTCTGATATTCTCCTCTTCTTTTAGAATTTTAACATTATTATTATGCCAATTTAGGTTATTATTTACCCTACAATAAATCAACAATATTCAACTGTTTGAAAAAACTGTGCAATATTTTTAACATTAACCTTATGTTAATACGTCAAAAGGATTGGAGTGACTGGGACCCAGAGATTTTCTTAAACTTTATCTTTTTTTCCGATCGCGCGATGCGTTGCACTATAACCCAGATCTGTGCACGTTGCTAATTAAAATTTCCCTGACGTTCTGTCCTGCACAGTTCCTCTTAACGCTGGGAGCGTCCGCCGGCCACCCTATTCTCCGTAAAAATGTAAATTCTGAACTTGTTCTAGCATCCGCTCGGAGGCTTGGACTAAAAGAGCGGTTAAGAGTGCCAAATTAGTTTCCTGCTATTTATTTTGAAACCACCCGCTGGTGATATATATATATATAACACCCTTTCTGCTTCAAAATTGAGATACGGGAAAGAATAATGTTGAATTGAGGTCTGATAATAGGCCAAAAATGAAAAAAATGTTTTGTTTACAATAATTAACATAAGAGGAAGGCATATTCAGTGAGTATACTATATTAGTACGCTCGGATAGAATTAGGGTAGTAAAATTCCATTTTTATATATACTATATAAATCATATACTATAAGGTATACTACTAAGATATAATAATGAAATAATAATGGTAAAACCCGCGGCCCAAAAACGGTCATCACGGGCAAAATGGCCAGTGATGAAATTTCGTACTTAAACATGTATTTTGAGAGCTATAATTAAAACACTTTTTTATAGATTTTAATGTTATCAATATAGCTGTAATCTAAGCCAATGAAAACTCGGAGTAAGCTAGTGTGTGTGTTGGCAGGGGCAAAGAAAGCCTCTCAATAACCTCTTTTTTGTATGGGAATAAAAAATAAATAATTATACTGTAGTATACCAGTTTCCCCCCAAAATTCCCCATCCCCCAAATTACAAAAAAATTAAATGCGAAAATTTTGGCGCCTAATATTATGACTGCTTACTGCCTCTGACAAAAATAGAGCACGTCGAAAAATAAAAAAATTTTATTTCCGCTCCGCGCCTTTCCACACACTAAACATATTTCACAAAACAAACACACCAAACGATTTCCCACACCCACACCAACTACAACAACCACACATGCCACAAACACGACCAAAGCACCCCACCACCGAGACAAAACACCCACCTATGAGTCTTAAACCACAAAACAATCTATATCATTAACAACAAAAACAAAAACCCACTACACGGCTAAAAAACCGCACGTGCGCGCATTCGCACGTCACGCACGCACCCCATACCAGACTAGTATACAATGATCCTAAAAAGTTTCCGTACACACATATCTGATAACCTTATACTGAACATAAAAAAAATAAAAAATAAATAAATATTATTTATAAATCATGATATTTTATTTATCTGAATGTATTATACAGTGCCAAAAAATAAATAAATAAATAAATAATAAATAATAATAATTAAAAAACTTTGAAAAATACATTAATATTATATATATATATATATAGTGAATTGAGATCGGATCTTAGAAGAAATTACACTTTCTCATTAAATATTTTATACTCTTACTATATATAATATATATTATACTGCAACTAAATGTTATTACTGTTTGCTAAGCTTGTATGATACCCTTCACTTACAAGTATATACATTATATTTTTAATTTAGATTATAATATTTGGTTTATATATAATCATATATAAATGGCCCAAAATCAGTGTTTTGTCCCGTGGCTGAAGAACTCACCCGCGCGCGAAGAAAAAACTTTTCGAAAAATCCTTTCAAATGTAATATCCCAATGAAAATAATTGCAGGCAGCCCAAGCCCCGAAACCCAAACTCTGAGCGTTTCGATAATAAACCCTAAATAAACAAGAAAAATTCTATCATCGTCCCAATTCGTAAAGGAAATAATTGACGATCGGCAACCCCTCAAGCAAACGCCAAAAAATGCGGTAAGGACTGCAAGAATGTTAATCTACTCTTACCCAATTTATATACGCTCCCCTGCAAATTTCCCCAAAAACTGATAACGTTATAAATAAATAAATTAAGTTTGTTAAAGATTTCTCTTAAAAATTTTTGAGGCAACTGTCAATTTTTTTCTGCATAATTAAAGAATCTATTGCACTGCCAGATGTACGACAAAACATATTTAATTTATTTATACTGATTAGAAATGAAAAATTTTATATGGCCACTTTTTATCAACTCGACTGAATATGTACCCATAACTGGTTTCATATTTTAGATAAATTTTACTGCTACGATCAATGGTTTGCTACTCTGCGCTTAAGGAGAGTGATAACTCTTTTAAAATTTATAATAATTATTTACCCCAAACACCAGAGGATAGAACACCCAGCGGCCAAAAGACTTGTTTTAAGGCTTATACACAAACATATAATTCTTACTGCAAGCTTTTTCCATTAGATTTAATACACTATAATATATGTTATAAACTCTTATCTCAATTTAATACATTAGACTCTGAATAGATTTCCAGTATTAAATTGCGACTATTATTAATAAAAAATGTTATTTACGAGATTTTTTTATAATTTTTATTATGATTGCCCAAAAAAAACGAAAATAAAATTAAAATTCAACATAAAAAGTTTAACAAAATAATATTTAAACATTTTATTACTATTTCATCTGTATTAAGAATTAAATAGTTACATCGCATTCAAATTACTAAAAAATTGGTGTCATAAAACAAAACTCTAGGTATGCTGTTTTGCATTCACATAATATATTGTTTATTATGTATATCCACCAATGGTTTGAGCCAGACTGCTTCACCAAGTAATTCAATCATATCCTTGAACATATATATTTAATACTTAAAAAAAAATAACTTCTATTTATTTTTAGAATTGTATTTTGTATTTTGATAATATATAGGTGATATTATATTATATAACAAAAATTTTCTTAACAACTATATAATTATTATTTGATTTTTTCACATTTCCTCGTAAAATAATACGAATCACTTTTCAAAGAATCCTCTCATTCATGAGTATAATAAAACTAATTTACGGTAGTTCTTCCATAAGAAACTTAATTTGTGACCTACAACAATACAAAACTCAACTTAAACAATAGCTAGCAATAAAAATCAAAATATCTACCTCAGGACAAAACTCACAATCACTACCTCTGCCAATGGACAAGTATTATCAGTAGAAAATCGCTTGCATAAAAATTCTATTGAGTACAGGTGACCAGTAAAATACTACTTGGGTTTATAAAAAATTTGACTGAATTAATATTATGATAATCAGAAGTAATATATAATACCAAAATCTAAAACACACTTTTTGTAATTATATGTGCAATTTGTGAATAACAAAATATTATGTCGAGAAAATCTTTTCTGAGATATAGTATACCCTTCCGAATAAAGTCTATAATTTATTCCCAAAAAATAAACATTAAGAAATGTCTTGTCATAGTCTACAGACAATGATTTTCGCTAATATAAATAGCAATAAGTTAAATTTTTGTTCTAAACAGATGACATAGTGGTTTGTATAAATCCACTGGGTAACGTTTGGTTAGCCACCATTGTTAATTTCTTAAATTATATATGTATTTATTATTTGACAATTTTTTTATTAATCATTATTATTACTTAATATTATTAATATTAATAACATCATAGCGTAACTATATTATATGTAAATAAATCTAAAATTAAAAAAAAATGATAAATTTTATATTGGAAAACTACGGCAAGTTAAAAAAAGTGACCTAAAATTTTTGTCCAATTGTAAGCACAAAACTATCCTAATTTGGAATTGGGCCACCTGCTATGTTTATTTCGTTCACAAATTTGATTTTTCTTAGTTTAAAAAGATTTTATTTTAATAATTGCCGGTAAACATATACTATTTTAATATAAATAAACAATATAATTATATTAAGAGCTCACATATAGATATGAACAACATAGCCTAGATTCTTCTACTATGAGTTACTCCAAGTTGTTAATCAGACAGGTTTTCAGTTGGAATATGTAAGGTGTAGTCGGTAAATCGCGCAAAAGATTCCCCTTAAAGACGTTGGGCCGACTGGAACTTTTCAAGGTTCCACGGAAAAGCAACCAATTGTTTCGGGAGTTAGCGGAGTACATCACTTAAATTGCACTCGCGAGAATTAAACAAACTATGTTCGCAAGCGTATAAAATAACGTTCATATACTCTATAAATCACGTTTAATATTACTTTTAATCTCTTTTAATCTTTTGTTTATGCTAACAAAGTTACATGATCTCTCGAGCATAGTAGTTAATCTTTTCACCTGTTCTTGTGAGATAAGATGCAACAAAAAATAATTCACATTGTTCTGTCATATTAGACATGATAGAAAAACAATAGGAAAAAAAAACTTTAAAAACACTGATAAATAAAGCCTTTGTGTCCGATATTTTAAAACTTATGTAGGGCCTCTTGAGACACGAATAATCAAGCTGGTATAATTCTAATTGCATAAGTACCTAAGAAATTTATAAGATCGCATTTGTTCAATATACTTGAAATATAAAAAATCGATCTAAATAAATTATTACTTTCACTACTTCTCCATAAAATTTCTCTATACTAATGTTCTAAAACTTTTATTTAAATAAACTTCTTAGTTTTTGTTTTATTACATCTTTCTCGTTAGCTAGCCATCTCAAGCAATACTTGATCTATACTATTGTCTTATCCTTTTATGATTTGATAATTTACACCATCCTCCAACTTAGATTTTTAATATAATTTTAACATATCTATTCTTTTAAACATTATTTTTAATGCCTTAGATCCTAAGTTCCCCCCTGTATCAACCTACGAAGAGAAAAATTTATACAAATACTGTTTTAAAACTCACAACTTATTAATCACTAATTTAATAATCTTTCCCTGCTGTTAATCTTGTTTTATTCTCCTCACCATAAGTATATTATATTATAATTCCAGCCCTCATTCATATTCGCTTATCCACTCACATTTCTTCATTGAGCTCACCTTGCACAATTGTTCGACCCTATTAACACGCTTTATTTTCAACCATACTTTGGACTCCACACTAATTGTTGTTTTTCCTTCTGTTGCATTATTATGTTCTCCTAAAATTATAGAGAACGTACTCCGGACTAGTGACTAACCTCAAATCTTGAATAGTTACATTATTACATTTATCAATATCCCAAAAGTATTCCTATACAGGAATTGTTTATCTTCAGAATAATTAATTGATCTAAAATTAGGAGCATAATAATCAGCTTACTATAAAGCTTTTATAGTTACTTACTTTAAAATGCATTATGGTTATGACCATTAGTACATTGCATATTCTTCCAGAATTTTGTCTTAAAGCATAGAAGTCTCAATCAGGAGCTGCATATGTACTGTTGCTAGACCAATTATAAGTTTCACTATTAGAACAGATACGAATATATATATACGTTCTGTTCTGCATGTACTTAAAATATTGCATCCAAAATTTCTTTCTTATTTATCTCACATGTATCTAGTCTTTTAATCAGAAAGTATTTATTCTAAGTAATTAGAAGAGCTGTTCTTATCCATTTTTTTTTATCCATTATCTATTATAATCCTATATAATTTCTCTCCACTAAAATTAATATCACATTTACCACCTTTAAATTTTATGAATGGGGGTCGATTACGTCCTGGATGAGTAAAACGCTCCTCACCTAAGTGGTTCCGCTCATACACCTCTTTTCCCATTATCACTTATAGAGTTAATTACCTTTTGTTTTTCTTCTCAAGAAAAAATAATTGTTTTTCCACTTTACTTTTAATTACCTCCTGTTTCTTTTCAATTTTATGTCACTCAGAACTATCCTATACCAGCATTCTCGAGGCATCACCTTTAAACATATACGCACTTCCTAGTAATGGCTTCCTAAATTTTTATCACTTTCGCTTGCTTTGGTTAGTTATCTTATAAATATATCATCTTTTGAAAGTTTTATTTTCCTTTTGAAAAGATAATCAATTGGTTTAGATTAACTTTTACATCTCTAAAAGAGTATATATTTTATTTTTTTTCGCGAAATTCTTCATTTTTGTTATTATATGTCAATTTTCTTTTTAATACACTTCATTAGAATAAGTTGGAGAAATCTGACTACAAAACTACCACACTATCTTTGTCATAATATTTTTCTGAAATCCCTTTGCAACCAGAGACGGAGCTTAACAATCGACAGTATACCTCCTTACCTCTTCTCACGCGTACTTTTGATTATCCATCTTGTTTCCACACAGTCTCAGTATCAACCGTCTTCGTAAAATTCAATATTTATCCTTCACATGCTTGAAAGTAATTTCCTTATTTTTTATTTCCCTCTTTCACTCTTTTTCTCCATCTCTCTTTCCAACTTTTTTCAGTTCTCCCATATAAATCGGTTTAGCATCCATTATGGCTCTGGTCCTACGAAAATTCTCTATTTAATTTGTTTTGTTTTTCCATCGCTTTTCAATTTAGATAATCTTTTAGGTTTAAGAAATACATTTATATTATTTACTCATTTGATCTCTTAAAATATTAAATTCACAATAAATTTAATATATTAACCTCCTTTTTTTCTACACTAAACCTACTCACAATTACTATCTTGTCCAATTGTCTCTTCTTAAAATATTATATGAATATTTATATTTACCTCCTTTTTTTCCTCTACTCACAATTCTAATTCTTGTAAAATTGTCATATTACGGTTCTTTTACATCAACAGTTTCTAGACTAGCCAGTGTATATTATAGGTATCGGTGTATACTTTTTAGCAAGCATATTTACATTTTTCTAATGTATTGTTAAATGTGGTTTGTATATGGTTTTATATTTTATGACCTAAATATAGAATTTGTTTAGATTGAACAAATTTATTTTAAGGTGGGTAAGCAATAATATATTATATATAAATGGATAATGCTAATGCATTTTCCAAGGACCTGTCCTTTTAATTTTTCTGCAAACTATTTAAAAATTTTACTAAAAAGTATGAAATTTTTTTATTTAGCATTTATTTAGGTTTTTCCATGAATGTATCTCCCACTTAAATAATTGAAAAACTTGTAATCTTCAAAATGCAGTTGATTTTGCCAATTTGATGTAAAGTAAACTTGTTTTATAGTAATGTATAATAAGCTCCAAATAAATGGAGCTAAAAATATTCCATCATAACAACAAGATCTGGATTTATGAGAGTTTGTTTTACACCCTAAATACCAGTTTTTTTTTATTAAGACCCCTTTCATTTTAGTAGTTTATAACATCAATCCATTATTTCTTGAATTTTGTGCTTTTATTATTTTTGTTTCTTACCTTAGATTTTGATATTCTCCAAGTGCCTTTAATATCTCATCACAAATTTGCATTTGAATTTAACCTGAATTAAATAATTATCATAATTGACTTATATAGATCCCTGTATTTACAATTCATTTTTATTTTCAAGTTAGAATCCTAGAAAACTTCCACTTGCACGCTATTATCTGAACATATCATTGTATCAAGATTTAACAATTTCTAATTTGGGATTGTGTTGTTTTGTCGGTGTGGTAGTGTGTTCGGAATAGGGCACGGACACACAGATGCGCAGGAAACTTTATAAACACACACACACACACACACCACAGATTATTATATACTATTATATATAATATATATA
>JABUQX010070157.1:57500-69704 GCA_015478945.1 Trachelipus rathkii | reverse complement strand
AGACTATTCTGTGCTGCCATTATTGCAGACCACGCCTGCCAAAGACTATTCATTTCAGGCTGCTCATTCAAAGACTATTCACACTTGAAATTCCTGTGACCATCTATACTGTTATGCCATCATCCAAGACTGCTCATACTGCAGGGTAAACTCATCCGAAACTATTCATACTCAGGGTACACTCACAACATTCAGACTGTAGAGCACCTCATCTGAAGGATTATTCAACACTACAATATATCCAGCAGATCATCATACTGTGGCGTCACTTATCACAACATCTATACTGCAGGCACATTATCCGAAGACTTTAACTACCCAAGGGCAGATTCAGTACACATCAGTATTTCAGGCGCCTCTATTTGGGACTTTCCATACTTAGGCACTCTCATCCGAGGATTCATTCATATTTCGGTATATGTAGATCATTCATACGATGACACGCCCAGCTGAAACTATTCATACTTCACGCCACATTTAAGATCATTTATATGCAGGGCACCTTCATCCGAAGACTATCTATACTTCAGGTCACGCTCGCAGACGATTCATACCTTATACCGCAGTATGCTTATTCCAACATTATTCATACTGTAGGGCATGGTACTTAAGACAATTCATACTTCAGGGCACGCCCACCGAAGATGTTACAGGGCGTGCTCAGCTCAGACTCATCCATTCCAAATTATTTACTTTATTTTCCTCCCAAGTTTGACTAGTCCTGTGAGTCTTTCAAGATTCTCTACTATAAGATATTTTGTCTATTTCTTTGTATTTCCAACTTGAAAGATTATAGAGAGAAAGAGTTGGTTGCTGTTGTTATTATATATTGTTAGTTATACATATATATATATATATATATATACATATAGAGAGTAGTATATAAGGTTATATATATATATATATATATATATATATATATATATATATATATATATTTATTATCACAACTGCGCTCACGGGCAAAGCCTCTATTCAAGGAGGGGTAAAATCAAAAATCAACTAAATTAAATTAGGCAGAGCAGAGCACAGACGTGGGCTTTGAAGTGAGGGAGGTTAAATTCGAGAGGAAACACAGAAGATGGAAGAGAATTCCAAAGAAAAATAGAGGTGGCAGGAAAGAAGGAGGCACCGTAGCGAACTACTTGGAGTTACCGATATCAACACAAAACTCATGTGCCGACACAGAACCCTTGGAAGGTGAGGGTGTCTAAAGGAGGCGGGCACATGAATGGGAAAGCTCCCTGAGCACTTAAGCCACATGAAGGTCATAGAAAGAGACAAAGCACCAACATCAAATGCAAAAGATAGAGGGTCAAATGAACTAGAAAGTACAGGACAGTTTATAAATTTGGGTTTTGACTCGACCCTATCCAAAAGCCAAGGAAACCTGAGCTCCCCCAGATATGAGAGCAGTACTCCATACAAGTGGATGAGACCCTTGTATAACTTGAAAATTGTGGTTAGGAAAAAGTCTAGCAGTTCAAACAGAACCCTAGTTTTTGAGTGCCTAGCAAAATCATTGTGACAGAGAACACAAGATATTTTTTTGTTTATGTTAAGGCCGTTGATGTTTATATTGTCAACAGAGACGAGTGAGAACTGTCGAAAGATAGGAAAGAAGGTGTCTTAGAGAGATTGTAAAAGTTGTTTTTAAAGAACTGAATTTCTACCATAAGGTCTCACGAATTTCACCCGAAATTTTATTCAGATCAGCTGAGAATGAAATCGGAAAGATTAAGACGAGAAAATTTAGAAGTGTGATGAGCAGAATTGAAGAGTTACACAAGCAATGAGTCATCGGCATATGAGGATAGAGGTTAGGGCGTAGAGAAGATCAATGAAAAGTAAGGAATAGAGTGAGGGAGGAGCAGACAGAACCCGAGTAACACCATTATTGACAGAAAAAGAAGTCACCCCATCAACAACAGCCGATTATTGAGCGATTTGAAAGAAAGTTAGATATAAGTAAGCAAAGAGAAGGAGTGGATAAAGGCAAGAGAGAGAGTATATAGTATATAGGCAGAGTATATAGGTATATATATATATGTTATAAGGTTGTTATGATATATAGTTAGGTATATATATATATATATATGTTATGATATATACATATTTATATATATATATATATATATATATATATATATATAGCAGTTATAAAGGGTTATTACATATATATATATATATATATATATATTATATACATATATAGTATATATATATATATATATATATACATATATATATATATATATAGTATATATATATATATATAACTGGTATAAGTATAATTTTATTGTTATATTCTTTATATATAAATTTCCTTCCTATATTTTCAAAAATGATTAAGTGTCAATGCTATCTCTTTCTTTACTGCAGCCGAATGTGATTGTAATTCATTAATCTATAATATTATTTATTCACCCTTATGACGTTTGTAACTTATCTGTCTTTCCTTTTTATTTTTGTTTTTGTATTGAAATTTTTGGGGGAAGCCAGGGTCAGACTGATTATCCAGAAATTCCTTAGAGTTTTTCATGTTTGTTATTATCACATTTTTAATATTATTCATTATCGTGTTTGGGGGTTATATAGGGAGCTTAGAAATAAGGTTAAGGTGTAACTTAAGTTATAACAACTGTTTCCTCCCAATAAAGCATCATTTCCAACACGCTACTCTTTCTCTCCCAAATGTGCGCTAATTTTTAAAGTCAATTTTTTCCCTATAGACTACACCTTCCTCTAGCAATCTATATAATAGTGGAAATAGTATCAATATATATATATATATATATATATATATATATATATAGAATATATATATATATATATATATATATATATATATAATATATATATATATATATATATATATATATATATATATATATATATATATATATATAAATATGTATATAGTGTTAAATTTTACATAGGATAGTGTTAAAAAAAATAAAAATAAAAAAAATTATTGTTAATAATTATAGAAATATGATAAGAAAGCCTATTTAGAGACCTTTATTGGTTACTCGAAATAGACTTTCTATTAAGTTTTGTTTTTTTAACTAAAGAATACCCTAAGGGTATACCGCACCGATGGTAGGAGTTGGGTCTTCTCAGCCTGGGAACTACGGTAGGACTACTCCACTCTGGGAGAATCCCGAACCCCGCTCTTGATATTTGGTACAGTTCCTTCCGCCCCTACGGGGAAGGCGGAAAATGTCCCCTGTGTTCCTGCCGGCCGGAGCCCCCCCACATTGCCGTGGCCGCCTTTAGTAAATAATATATATATACTCATGTCCCAGCGTCTCAAAAAATAGCCAGTCTTTGCTTAATTATTTCTTTTTTTTTTTTTTTTACATTTTCCCAACTGAAATTGTATGGAAGTGTTCCAAAATGTATTTTTCCTGTAGCTTTTGTGTAGTTTCGAGATATGTTTTTTTTTTTTTATAACAGTTTCCTCGGTAAAATTTTGCCAGGATTCCAATGTATACCTTTTCCCTGTAGCTATTGTAGTTTTGAGATATGGATTGTGGCTCTCTAGAGGCTGGCCATATATATATATAGCATATATATATATATATATATAAAGAGAGAGAGAGTAGAGTATATATTTTTATATATATATATATATATATATATATATATATATATATATATATATATATATATTTATTTTTTTTTTTCTCTATAATTAATAAATATTTATTAGATATTTCTAAACTGAAATTCAAATCGACGTTATATAAATTATCCTTGCTTTTAAGAGTACTTAAATCTTTATTTGCAAATATTTTTTAAAAATTTCATCCATTTTTATATTAATATAACTTTTTATATTCAATTTGTATAAACTAATAAAATAATTGTCAATTAATTTCTGTAAATGTGTAATTTTAATTTATTAAATTAACATCAAACTGTTGTGTGTGAAAGAAGGTACTAATTGTTTGTTTAAAATACATTTCATTTAAAAGTTGTGTGATTTATTGGATTAAAATATTAATTACAAAATAAAATTCTAAAATGTTAGAAGCGAAAAAATTTTATTAAGAGTTAATATCAAAGCCTACATTGATTTAATTTTTAATCCGTAATTTAGCTTATCGCAAAACTGATGTATTAATTTGTCCCATGTGCGCTTTCAATTTAGACATTTAAAAAAAAAAAATAATTTATATAAATTGAAATTTGTGTAGTCATATGCCTCTCTCTCTCTCTCTCTCTCTCTCTCTCTTTCTCTATCTCTATTCTATCTCTATCTCTATCTCTATCTCTGTCTCTATATTTCTCTCCTCCTCTCTCTCTCTCCTCTCTCTCTCTCTCTCTCTCTCTCTCTCTCTCTCTCTCTCTCTTCTTACGAGCGTGTCCTGATATTTCGCCACCTCCTGCAGGATGAGTCAGAGATCTGTTAAAGAAAGTGTATCTGTTGCGTCAAATGTTCGTTAAGTCAGGCAGTGTGGTAAGAAATATTTTAGTAGTCGTTTGTCTGAGAGATATCTTTACAAAGTAGAGGAGGGGGTGAAGATGACTTAAATTTATTCAGAGGGGGAGCGAAGAGTATATAAAGCTTTATCATCTTGCTGTCCAGTCTGTTCATGAAGTGCCTGGAAGCAGGGTGTTATTTGATATGTGGAAAGTCTTTCTGTTATTCGGCATGAATGTCTAGTAATAGGGGTATCTGCGGTGAGGAAAAGTGTGTGTTGTGTTAGAATAGTATTACTGTGTGGATTTTCCTTCTAGGTGCAGTAGATGATCCATTGAAAGTACTTACTGTAAATGACAGCCTGCTGTTTGAGATGGGCTTTTAGGTTTTTGTTTCTGTTAATAGATATTGTGGGAAAGCAGCCCGTTATTATCCTAATAGCTTTATTTTGTACTGTTTATAAATTCTAAATGATGGACTGTGATGTTGAGGACGTTCAGGTAATTGTTACCTAGTTTAAAAAGGGATGGATGTATTGTCTGTATGCTATTGTGAGGGTCTCTTATGCTGGCCATAGTTTACTTAGTTAATCCTTTCAAAGAATATTTATTCTAGTGACTAAGCATATTGTTGATGTGGGGAGGGAGTCAATTAGGATGGTGAGTTGTTTATTGATAGGGAGTTGATTGTTTGATATGAAAAACTGCTAGGTGAATGTTCGATTCTCTTCTGTCTGGGGTAAGTAATGTAATAGATGATTTTTGAGGTGGTGCAGTCATTCAGTTTGTTGTTAGCCACTGTTTCAGCCGGTTCATATATTGTTGCAGTTCTCCACATGCTGTATTTATAGAAAAGTTTTGAGCTGCTTATTGTTGGGTCGTCTGCATATCTATTAATTTTTTATGGAAATAGGAGATAGATGTATTGAGATGTAGGTATGTATTATAATCTAATGTATAAAATATAAAATGGAGGTTAAAAGGTGTTGGTTTGGAAAGTATGACTCCCTTGGAGAGTTATCTTCCCGTAATACCCACCCATTCTTCGTATTACAAACTATATTACCCTACCACAATATCACTCGATAGATTTATAACTACCCCATCTTCCTCCCCCCCCACCTTCTTCCAGTCGCCCATTCTTATGAAGTTATGGGACAACGCTCTTTCCCCATGTGATCAATCATCATTCCGATTCATTCATTGCATTGATCGGCTAAAAAATTTCTCGCATTGTAAGGTTCTCACAATGTCAGGCAACAGCATGAATCATCGTAACGAGGCGGAGTAGTAGGAAGGGAAACTGGACACGGTCCATTTGTACCACCCGTCCATTTGAGCCTATTTACTGACTCGCCACGTTGTATTCTGATGATGAGTTATTTATTTACCTGGCCTTGATCCATTTATTGGTGTCTTGACCTTTTGGGCTTGACCTTTTTTGCGCCCCCCTTATTTTTTGTCAACCAACCATAATTTTTAGCGCCCTTTCGAAGATAAGGGCGCGGCCAAACGTGTTAGCCGTTAGCTAACACCAGTTATCATATATGTTACATTATCATAAGGGTATCAAATGTCAGTCTTAGGATCATAATTTTTTGTTAAAGGTAAGTTATTTGTTATTATTCATTTAATTGGGGCTTAGCCCTTTTTTTGATGTTACTAAAACTTTGATCTATCAAGTTATACCCTGCAAGGTGCGCGTCCACAGTCAGCCCGCAGCCAGCCCGCCACGCGTTTCCCAGCTCACGTATGATACACGTTGGTTCACACTATCTGCGAGCCTGGTGTCCCAGCCCGCTCACGCCGTCATATATATATATAATTATATATAATAAATAGTTATATATAATATATATATATAATAATATAATTAATATATATATAATAATATAATATTAATATGTATATATCATAATATATATATAATTTATTATAATAATATATATATATAATATTATATATAAATATTATTACATATATATATATATATATAATATACACACACACACACACACCCGCACCACGTGTGGTCGCTACTCACGATATTTACATCACTAATCTCACTTTCACATCTATGGCTTAAACTTACTCTATAACCACCTCAAAGCTTAAACATGTTCAGAGTTCACACCTCATCTGAGAGTCAAATCAATAAAATATTATAGCCACCGATTAAAGGATACGAATTACTACACCACTTCAGGCAAAATCTCATGACTCTTTTATAACACAATAAGTTCACATTACGCTACTGAATTTAGTATATAGAATATAGATTAATTTCGAAAGATAATGAATTGAAAGAGAAACTCGATAAAATGCCATGTATAATAATTAATATATATTAATAAATACATAAAATATAATAATAAAAATAAAAATAAAATAAAAATTAAAAATAAATATAGCAATGAATAATAAGATTATATAATATATAGAATTGATAATAGCGACCAATATATGAGTTAATTGTGTGTGAATGTATTAAGTAATGAGAGTCAAATTTGTATGGGGGACTTCAAGGACGATAGCAAACTCCATCTCCGCGTCTTAGCAAACGAGTATATCCTTATACACGTCATCAGGGTCAAGCAACTCAAACATATAACAGCTAATAGAAGAGAAAGATATTCTGTTAATAGATAAGATAGATGCACTGAGATATCTACCATAATACTTAGATACTATATATAGAAACCCCTATATTCATTGGAGAAGGTAAGTAAAACCTCTAGTATATAACAAATGAAAAATCTAATAGTGCTCACTATATCAAGAAGCATATATACTACTTAAGAATTCTATCATTATCTGAATGAGGATAGTGTTTTTAGATCAGATGCCCTAGACAATAAGTATAGTAGTGATTTGATACCTTTCTGTAAATATATGAAAGGTAACATTAAAATACTAGACTGTAGTTTTGTCTCTGGCCCTAATAAGGATATACTGCATTGCTATATATATGGAATAGAGAAGTGTCACGTTACATCTAGAGATGTCGCGAGACCAAGTAAGTGAGGCCATGGCCCCCCACATATAAGATCTTCTTCGCTTAGACACTAAAAAGCTATTCTAAAAATATCCATAACTCATCAACGTTGAATGATATGAAGTGTCATGGAAATGAGTAAGAGTTAAATTTTTGTGAGTAGTGAATTCGTTCTGCCTTCTCGCGAAAGTAAACAAATCATCTGTAGGTTACCATTTAGATTGAAAATATACAATAAATTATCTGAAATTCCATAAACGTGATGAGATAATATCACACGTGCGTACACCTTAGTACGCATATAGATGGCAGAAATTATACAGATATTATATAGCAATAATTATGACATTATCAACGGAAGGAATCATCGAAAATCTACTTGAAATACTTGCAGTGAAATGAAAAACAACTGTCGGCCGTAGCTTCGGACAGCGAATATGAGATGTGTCTGTTACTTCCCTAAGATCCATATAAGCAGAACTCATGTACACAAAAAATACATGAGGCCCTAACGATTTTTCCCTAACTTCCACGGAAAACACAGATATTTAGTTCTAGGACAGCATGGCCATGATTAGTATATTGGACCATTTCAGAGGATGCAGAATAAATTGCGAAACTGTTGTCCAAAACTTGGAATGAAGTAGGTTGTTAAATATGTTATACTTGAGTTCACGAAATCTGTCAAACCGAGCATTGTCGGATGGTTTATAAAGAATTTCGATATATTGTGTCTACTAACGAAGAAGGTAAGCAGAGCTCTGTGTAATATTTACAAGAAAGAAATACAAATAACTCTCCAGCATATCCCTCAAACTCTGATAGAGCGTATAAGAGTATGATATAAATGTCTAGCAAGATGTAGAATCTAATTAGCTTAAGATTTTTTTATCTCTTAATACACAATAAAAGGGCACACCTCCGAAAATATAACGCTTGTGCAATAAGATGGTTATGTAGTAAGTTTCATATTAGTTGTTTGATTCGCCCCCGTTAGTAATATTGGCTATTTGGCTTGAGCTGTTAGTGATTGAAGTTATCAGACTCTAAAACAGCCGCCCAAATCTTTCTGCAATTAGCAACCTTACTTTTATCAAATACCCAACCAATACTACCTTAAATCGTGATATCAATGTTATTTTGTTTACATCTTGCTTGCAAAATCCCTTACACAGTTATTAATTTTATATTGTATTGACTTGTAAGTAAATAATATTCCTCGAAAACATTCTTTTGATCTCGTTGTTTGATCCTTGACGACTCGCATCTTAGGATTCTTTGTCCTTCACTTATATAATTTCCAACCATCTTTCTTTTGAAACTCATCTGTTGCTTTTCTAGTACCAGACCAACCACGATTTCTTTTACGTTTAATCACTTTGCTCACCTCTTACATTATCACCACTGCTGCGCGAGGCGTATGGAGCAAGTTAACATTGCTCTACTCCTACTTTATACATCAACCATGCTTTTCTTTGCCATACTAATGCAACCGACTATCCTTCGATTGCTTCGCAGACTGTTCGTTTCAACTGTTAAATTCAAATGATTCTTACTTGACGAAAGGCGCTCTTAAATACTTATCCTTTACCGTTGTATCACTTAACTTCTTCACTCTAAATTTACACAGATTCCTTCTTATATTCACTTCGTCTCCATCCAAGCGTGCGATTAACTTAGTATCTGCAGTAACAAACAGCAGTAATTATCGATAATCCGTATTCTAAAAATCCCTTCATGATTTAACGCACACACATCTTCAGCAACATTCCGGCGTATCGATCATACTTTTCAACTTTACAAAATCGATTATACTTTTCACTTCGTTCCATCTCTACCTACACCAACCGTAATATACTGTAGTAGGTTAATAATGTTGCTGAATGTAGGTATTAATTGAGAGGATTTACCGAAAATGTCAAAAACCCTCGTTCAAGTAAGCAGCAAATGTTTTAAAAATATTTCTAACTCATGTTGGTCTGAAAACCTGATTAATGGTCAGGATATGTATGAGAATGAACATCGTCGAATTGTTGATCTAATTTATAGTTCACAATGTTACTCAACTTTGTTACCTGCTAGTTTTTCCATGATTACAATAAAAGGTTTACTTGCAAAAAAAAACGGGTTTTACATACTGCAGTTGCGGCGGATGGTCGTGCTATACAGGTTTGTAGCTTTATTTATTGAGGTATTTTTGAAATGCCTTTGGGGTATCGGATGATTTGTGCTTTGCAATGAGTTAGGTTAACTTATTTGTTTATAAATAACTTATTTAAATTACATGTCTTATGTCATGTATAAATTACGAGATGGGGTGTACTGTTTTTGACATAATAAAAAGTTTAATCGAAGGTTACCACTGTTGAACTCTGTAATGATTATTAAAGACAACAGCAAAATAATCCCCTTCTCATTTACCTTATGTTTTAGCTCTCCAGAAACCATTGCCAGGTCAGTATCATAACGTAATAATTAAAAGACATGAGAGGAAAGAAAGTCGCATTTGAACTGTAAATTAAAATTCTTGATTATTGCCGTTTAGTTATAAATCTATCACATCGTAATATGAGATTCTAATAGTAGAGCGACATTATTAAAAATGTAGTTTAGTAATTAAAAGGAAAAATTGTCAAAGGATATAATTATATATATATAATAGATAGTATATATATATATATAGTACTGATATATATATTGTATACTATATATATATATATATATATAATATTATAATATATATATATTATATATATACAATATGATATAGGGCCTACAGTATATAAGTATATAGTATATATATATATAATATTATAGTGATATAAATATATATATTATAGTATATATATATTATATATATATAGTATAGTATACTAGTATATATAGCTTTAATAGTATCAATATATATATAAGATATTAGTATATGAGGAATTATATATAGTAGTATAATTATATGATATATAATAGTATATATATATAGATATATAGTATTAATAATATTGATATTGAAGCCCAGTTTTGACAGATTTATCCCGTTTTTATTGAAACGATGCGTTAAGATTATGAAAGGTCTAGACTCTCTAGAGCATTATTATTAGTTATTATATATATATCTCATTCTATATAGATATAATATATATATTATATATATTATATTAATAGTTATATATATATATATATGTGGGTGTGGGTAATAATATATATTATATATATATATAGATAATAATATAGTATATATATATACGTATTATATATAATTATTTGAGTATTAAGTCCAGTGAATGATTTTTATCCCGTTTATTGAACTGATAGGTTTAAGTAGTGATAAGGTGATCTAAGACTCTAGAGCAATGATTAATATTATGATGATTTTTACTATTATTATTATTATTATATTATATTATTATCGTATTATTATTATTGATTATTATTGATATTATATATCAATATATTATATATATATATATATATATATATATAAGTATTTTTAGTAATATTATATATAAAACAAAGGATTAGTTATAATACTTGATTCACCAATAAAATTTATTATATATATATATTATAATATATATATATAAATATTATATATATATATATATATATATAGTATATACTAATAAGTATATATATAGTATATATATATATATAGTATATTTATATATTATATATTATTATATATTTAGTATATATAGAATATCATATTAGAGTATATATATTATATATATATATATATATATTAATTATAATATATATATACTATAGTATATTATTATGGGATAGGATCTTGCATGCTTAGTAAAGATCCAATAACTTGACAATATATGTTGTTTGTTTGTTTATGTTAATGTAGAAGAAAGGAACAACGCTGCACATTTGTGATAACAGCTATACTGGGCTGGCATTTCGATTCCAATGGAGAACCTTTGTTGAAACATTGAATTATAATCCAGATAAAATACATGAACTGCAAAAACAAATCAAACACTGCATTATAACTGAAAACTGATGAATCGTCCAAAAATTTAAAATTATCAACAACACGTGGCAAGTTCAGAGGAAAGCTGCGGCAGGTGAAAGTGTTCGGCCAGGACACGGTGAACAGATTCAAAGGTGTGTAGAAGGCAAAACTGGTACCTCGGAAGTGGGCTTTGTGACATAAAATGTTCTTAGTTTTAATACCGAATGATGAATTTTATGCCCTCAGTAGCTTCTCTTCTAGTATTGCTACCAGTTGGTCACAAAACCAAGCCCAAGTACAATAAATAAATTTCAATTATAAAATATTTCAATCTCGTAGTGATGCAAGGAACGTAGTCAGTATTATTGAAGTGGGAAGTGGAAGTTGATTTGGATGTTTTGTCATTCAACTCATTACCAGGAACCTATAGGTATGAGATTATATCAAGCAAATATGTAATCCAAGATCGAAAAGTGTAGAGAATTTTTAGAAACTGTTGAACATCGAATATCACAGGATGTGAGCTATAGAGAGCTTTCATTCAAAATTGCTAAAATAGAGGGAGCCTGAATAAATACATAAAAACTAACTGTTATAAAGATATTGTAGATTGCAGAATTGGAGTTTAAATTGTAAGTTAGGGGAAAAAAAGGACGGCGCCCATTGAATATTCGATTCCAAAGTTAGGTTGGATGAAAACAATGCAGCCTCTACTGCAGAGTTTACTTTTGGTAAAGAGCGATTGGCACCTTTAGTTATCCAAAGTACTTCATTTTTGATAGTATCTTACTTTCTCAGTAAAGATTTCATTTCCTCACAA
>JABUQX010070157.1:45000-52500 GCA_015478945.1 Trachelipus rathkii | reverse complement strand
GATACGTTTATTTCTTTACACATCATTACTTAAGTTACAATAAACTTAAAAGTTTTTTGTACGAATTTTATGGAAATCGGATATGGGACACTAATACTATCTATTCAGCGAAAAAGACAAAGTAAATATTCTTTTTTGGTCCTAACATGAAAAAAAATAATAATTTTCAACCCTCATTACTTCGGTTGCTAGAGCTGCTTTAAAAAATAGTCATAGATTCTATCAAGGTTGAGATTGTTTTACCTACCTGCCTCTCAGTTACTCAAGCTGTATTAAGGTTCTTAAGTTTTAACTATTGAGTTACTCATTGATACTGGATATATATATATACTATATTATTTCACATAGTTAGCATCACATAAAAATGACAGTAGATGAAGAAATTGTTAATTCTAATTAGTTATATATATATATATTGTTATATAGTTATATATATATATAAATATATATATATATATATATATATATATGCAAATTTTTATTTTATTTCCAATGTAGAAAAGTTGTAGCAGAAATCTGGCACAAACTTTCTTCCATTTAATAGTTTTTTAAGTATCAAGATTAGTTTTAAATGAATTAAATAAAATTTAAAAACGGATTATGATTATTATTATTATTATTATTATTAGTTTTTATTTTTATTTTAAATTTAATAATAGATTAACGTTATTAAATACTTCTTTTTGCAATTTCATTCTGAAATGCTAATAATAATTAATAATATTAATGATAATTAATAATACTAATAATAATTACTACTACTACTAATAATAATAATAATAATAATAATAATAATAATAATAATAATAATTTATAATCTACTTTGTTTATGGTAAAATTGTAAGAGCTAAATTTAACATTAAATGGAGATGTACATCTTTTCTTTTAGACTTTGTATTCATTTTTTTTTTTTTTTTAGCTTTCTTTTTCTTCAGTCGTCACGCAGTAAAACGCACGACGCACACCCGAGATCTTACACACACACACACATACACACACACACACACACACACACAAGCGCGCGCACGTATGCACATTTAAAAAAATGGAATGAGTCTTTGGTTTCGAAGTTCTTTTGTCAAATTTTCTAAATTGTTTTCATCCCCCCTTATTCAATACAGTTAATATTAGGGAAATTGAAAAAAAAGTCATGATAAATTATTATTATTATTATTATTATTATTATTAGTAGTAGTAGTATTTTAATGAATCGTAGAATGAATTAAATTAGATAATAAGGGAGTGATGTACGAAAGAGAGAGCATGTGTGTCGTTTTCTGGCTTATCATTCACGCACTCGCAAACACACACACACACACACACACACACACACACGGTATGAGTTCGACCATATCAGTCGTCACGCCCTTTGTTATCTGTTGGAAGTAAATTTCTACCTACAAAATGTATTTTCGACATCAGACTGAGGCAGGGGTGTCGGAGAGGGGTGGGGAGCAGGGGTATCGAAGAGGGGTGGGGAACGGAGGGGCAAGGATTGATGTAAAGGGGAAAGAAAAAAAATCTGTCCGTTTGTGTTATCATCGTTTCTTAGGAGGGTCCTTACGTTTTTATAACAAGGAGCCACATAGTCCAAACTTCTTTTTTCCTTCCTCTTCTTCTTTGATTAGTTAGTTATCAGTGGGCGACAAGAGGGGGAGATATATTTATATATACTTGTATGAGGCCAGTATGGGGGGGTGGAGTGGAAAGGGGTGTTCTCTGGGATCAAAATTTCTTTCCAATCTAAAATATCCTCAATTGGAGATAACGTTGCCAAAAAGTTCGTTGCACTCGGATTAAAATAGTTACCCCCCCTACCCCCACTTCCTAATGTCACCTCTATTTGAACGTGGGGGGGGGGGGTTCGGGGAGATAAGGATTCAGAAGTTCCGAAATTTTTTGTATATGAAACCCACGTAGGAAGAGAAAAATCCCGCTTCAAAGTTATTTTGAATATATATATATATATATATATATATATATATATATATATATATATATATAGTATATATATATATATATATATATATTTATATATATATATATATATATATATATATATATATATATATATATATATATATATATATATATATATATATATGCTACATAAATTATAAATATTATTATTTTTATTATTATTATTATTATTATTATTTTTATTATTATTATTTAATCCATTTTATTTACATTTTATCTATCTTAAAATACTACTATTACTACTAATAATAATAACCTTGATTTTATTATTATTACTCGTCCTTAGTTTTATAATTAGTTTGCTCGCTAAATTTTTTTTAATCGCTTCCATTTTTCGTGTGTATGTGTGCGCGCGCGCATTTGAGTGTGTGTGTGTGCGTGCGTGCGTATTCTTTTGAGGGTGAAATTTGAATTTTGCGGTAAAGTAATTAAAATAAAGTTTAATTAAGATACTTTGAATAATTGATTAAATAATTTATTCATCGAAAAAAAATTTGGGTTACTTTTTTTTTTATTTTCCGGTCTTTATTATTATTATTATTATTATTATTATTATTATTATTATTATTATTATTATATAATAATAATAATAATAATAATAATAATAATAATAATAATAATATGTACTATTAATTTCAGTTAAGGACATTATTATTATTATTATTATTATTATTATTATTATTATTATGATTATTATTATTATTATTATTATTATTATTATGTATACACTATCCCTAAGGTCATTAAAAACTTTTTTTTTTCAGAGGAACCTTATTTTTAGAAAAAGGGGTATATGAGTTATATGTTTCCTTCCTTTGAAGAGTGAAACTTTACATCACCATAACTCTCCTTTCCCAAATGAAAAATAAAAAAGACTTCAATGATTTAAACATTGGCTTTTCAAAATGATCTCATTATGTGAATAAACAATATATATATATATATATATATGTGTGTGTAGTTAGATGAGAGATATGAATATTTTTATATATTTAAAAAATATATATATATATATATATATATATATATATATATATATATATATATACGATATATATATATATATATATTATTATTATTATATATTATATATATATATTATTATATATATATATATTATTATATATACATATATATATTATTATATTATTATTATTATTATATATATATATACATATTATATATACATATATTATTATTATTATTATTATATTATTATTAATGGTATATATATAGTTATATATATATTATTATATACATATATTATTATTATATATATATATATATATATATTATTATTATTAATATTATTATTATATATATTATTACATACAATGGCATATATATATATGATATATGAGATATTATTATTATTGTTAAAGAAGAAGATATATATATATATATATTATATATACATATATATATTATACATACATATTATTATATATATATATATATATATATATATATATATATATATATATATATATGTGTGTAAGTGCGCGCATGCTACCTAGAGTGTGCCTTACGTTCACATATGTTCTGGATGTTTATTAAAGTAATATAGTGAGTATAGCAAAAATTATTATATAAAATATAAGCTGTTTTCTTCATAGTCGTGAATTTTCTATTAATTATTCATCTTATTTCCCTTTGATTAACTTTCAATGTTGATAATGACAATTTTCGGACCGTCTTTTGTGTGTGTGTGTGTATGTATGTTTGATTGAAACAGTTAATTCTACTACTGAATTGGGTTACCTGAGTGGGTTTCTTTTGGAAAAATTGTTAGACTCTGAGACTCCAGCAGCTTTATTTGCCTATTTGTTTTTCTATCATGTTCTCCCGGGAGAGGTTGTAAAACATAGAAGTTGAAATATTTTCTCTAAGGGCAAATTGAAAAGAATGATAGAGCAGAGGAGGTAGATGATATATATATAGATATATGGTATATGTATAGGTGGCGGGGGATAAGGTTATGATGGTGGCATGTATGATGGATATAAGCAGCATGATAGAGTGAGAAAGAGCATATATATATATATGATATATATACATATAAGTGAGCAATATGGTATATATATTCTTCCTTTCAGAGCTCTTTTGGACGAGGAGGAATATGAAACAGTGTAAAGTAAGTGTGTGCTTGAATTCTGAAGGAGCTTGAACTCTCCCACGGTGAAATTGCAGTAAAGGTCCTTCTAATTTCAAATTTGAAGAACGCTGCTGCTGCCTTCAAGCTATTTTCGATTTATGGTCACTTCATCAGCTTTTGTTGTTATTGGTTTCATTATGGGGCAAAATTCCGGTAGCTGACGCCTTGTCGCGGCGGGATCAAGACTCACTTTTTATAGTAAATTCATTTACTGATGTCGAAACACAGCAATTCACTCACCTTACCGTCGATAAGAATACGGGAACGGTTTATGTAGGAGGAGTTAATCGGTTATATCAATTCGATCCGGACCTTAATCTTCTGCAGGAAGTGGTAACGGGTCCTATCAATGATTCGATAGAGTGTTCACCAACGGGATGCAAAGGGGAAGCCATCAAAACAATGCGTCCGACCGATAATTACAATAAAGTTCTCGTGATAGATTACACAAGATCTCGGTTGTTAGTATGTGGAACAGTGAGGCAAGGCTCGTGTCAAGTTCGTGATCTTAGAAATATTTCCACCTTAACGAGGAATGTGTCGGAAGCTATCGTGGCGAATAATGCATCCGCTTCTACTGTAGCTTTCATCGCTCCCGGTCCCCCCAATCCACCTGTGACACATGTTTTATATATTGGTGTCACATACACGACCAAATCAGTGTACCGGGACGAAGTACCTGCTGTCACATCTCGTTCACTTGAGGATGACAGATTCTTCGAGTATTCTGTTTTTGATATGATTCGAAGTACGAGGATCGTAGTAAATTCGTTATCAAGGGAGCGGTACCCCATTACCTACGTGTACGGGTTCGGTTCGGAAAAATTTAGTTACTTCCTA
Organism: Trachelipus rathkii; assembly: GCA_015478945.1. NCBI lineage: Eukaryota > Metazoa > Arthropoda > Malacostraca > Isopoda > Trachelipodidae > Trachelipus > Trachelipus rathkii. The sequence continues at coordinate 47,525 of JABUQX010070157.1, read as the reverse complement.
ACACGACAGATGCAAGACATGAACCCGGGATCCCCTTACATATCAAAATTAGTTCGTGTGTGTCAAAACGACTCTGCTTATTACTCTTACACGGAAATACCTGTTGAGTGCAAAGATGCTAGCGGAAAGAGATATAACTTGGCACAAGCCGCATTTGTGGGTAAACCTGGAACAGACTTAGCAACGCAGTTAGGTATTCAAACTAACGACGACGTACTTTTTGCCGTCTTTTCTCCTTCCGATCCTCGGTTGGGTGAAGACTTGTCGAAACCAGCCTCAGAAAGTGCACTTTGCGTGTACTCTATGAAGTCTGTTAGAAGAATGTTTATCAACAATATACAAGACTGTTTTAGAGGGAATGGAGACTTGGGGCTAGACTTCTTATCGCCTTCCAATCCATGTATTAGTACGGTAAGTGAAAAATTATTTATATTGTAGTAGTAGTAGTATAAATGGAGATAAAGCTTCTACTGTTATACATTGTTATCAACTAGATTGTGGGAGTGATGAAAGTGGGATTTCTTTTAATAAATAGCAAGCATTAACAGATACCTGGAAATGACTTCCAGATTGTGTTTTTATTGCATACGGTAAATTGAATGGTTTTGGGATTGAAGCATTTTTCCCTTTATATGAAATTCAATTTTCTTATAGACAAGTTCATCTTTATCTAAATTTTTGCAAGTTTTTTTTTTTTTTTTTTTTTATGTATTTTGAAACTGATGATGAGTTTTACTGATTATTATCTAGAATTTCATGAATATTTAATCTCTATTAACGTAGCTGAAGTTACTTAAATAAATGAAAAAATGTCTTGAGACAATTATTTTAATGTGTTAAGTTAATTTTTTATTTTTTCACGATAAATTTTGATGTAGTGCCCAATAAGCAATGCAATTCATCATGTGATTCTTGATAGGTTTTCATTGATTATTTCGCGGATTATAAAAAATTAATAGAAAAGTATTTGCATTTGAAATGAGGTGTAATTTTTTTTTTTTAAATTATTATTGGAAACTTTGTGTAAATATTGGAATCGATATATATCCATTTAGTTGAATTATTATTAGATAGAGTTTAAAATTTCGTTTCTTTACTACCATTTTGGATGTGAAATTTGATCAATAATATTAAATATAATTAAAATTTAATCTTAAAGGTAGTATTTGGGAGGGGGAAAGTTGCTTGAGATGGGTGGGTATTGGTCAGATGTTTTTTTTTATTATTATTAGAAGATGAGGCTATATTATGTTTATTTTTTTTCTAATATGTTCACTATTGTTATAACCTGTTTAAGTAGGTCAGATGATGTAAGTAGTAGCAATGACAAAAGCAAAGGCAAGCTAGAAAAGCTAGCTTCTTTTTAACCCGTTTTAGTGTTTCCACTTCCGATCTCTCTCTCTCTCTCTCTCTCTCTCTCTCTCTCTCTCTCTCTCTCTCTCTCTCTTCTCTCTCTCTCTCTCTCTCTCTCTCTTTTCTCTCTCTCTCTCTCTCTCTCTCTCTCTCTCTCTCTCTCTCTCTCTCTCTCTCTCTCTCTCTCTCTCTCTCTCGGGAGTGTATGTGTGTGTGTGTGTGTTTGGAGCACTTATCACCTTCATCATAATAATAATATAGAAACTTAATTACTTTTCATGTTTGCCCTTGAAACGTAATTATTAGTATTAGTTGTTCTCACTAATATTGTAATGAAGCATAACCTTTAATATGCAAATGCACTCATCGCTTCACTTGCCCTTACAATACCATGAAATAATAAATAATAATAATAATAATAATTATAATAATAATGATAATAATAATAATAATAATAATAATAATAATAATAATAATAATAATTATAATTATTATTTAAAAACTATTTTTGATATGAAATAGGCTTTTGAGATGACGATTATGTTATATGAGTCGATATAATTTTATAAAAATAATAATAAATAATAATAATAATTAATAATTATAATAATAATAATAATAGTAATAACAATAATAATAATAATAATTTTAAAAATGTTTTCCTTTAAAAATTAATTTGTTTAAATTGTTATTGTTATTCACAGAATTTTGTCAAAATTCTTGGATAAATTTGTTCTCTCTCTCTTTTAAACCTAATCGTATTATTTGCATTAAAATTCGTTTTTTTTTTCACATAAATTATTTTGCTAAATCCTATAAAGTGCATTTTTAATTAATGGATTAATTATATTAGTGATGGGACGATGCCAAAATAATTTCAGATTCCGATTGAGAAATTCCATAATTTCCATTTGCCGATTATTTCGATTCTCGATGTTGATTCCTATTCATTGTAATATGCCAATATAATTTCCGATTGTAACAAAAATCCCCTTTCCTATTCCCACCATCACCACATCACTAGAAAATATATATATATATATATATATATATATATATATATATATATATTATAGCAGTAAATATATATATATATATATATATGTATATATATATATATATATATATATATATATATATAATATAAAGTTATATATATATATATATATACA
>JABUQX010070157.1:32500-37500 GCA_015478945.1 Trachelipus rathkii | reverse complement strand
TATATATATATATATATATATATATATATATATATATATATATATATATATATATATATATATATATCAAGTAATTATTTAATCCAATTAAAATTTCTACGTTAGCATCAAAAAATTTTTGCAATCTTCTGAAGTAAAGGATTCCGTAATATCTTCTGAAATGCAAAAATCTTATTTACTAATACCCGAAAACAAGAGTGAAAAACAATTTGCGACAAAATAGATCCATCTAGGTTAGGTATAAGTTTACTGCATCGTCGATCCATATAGGTTAGATTTTTTTAGGACCCACCTAGTTCAGGTTATAAGTTGTGTAAGTATAACCAGAATGAATATATGAAAAAAATCAGTCAGGAACGAATTTTACTCCAAAACATTATTTTTTCCTCTACCTTAAATTCTTTCAGGTTTTAACACTAAAATAAGTTTTCTTTCTCATATGCAATGTTCTGCTTACTTAATTATTTAATTTTCAGTAATATTTTAAAATTTCGTATCTTCTTATCACCATTTTATTTTTAATTTATTGTCTTTTAAAATTTCGTATCTTTCTTATCACCATTTTATTTTAATTTATTGTTAGTATCATATACTAACAATATAAAAAAAAAATTTTTATATGAAACAATACACGGCGCTCTCTCTCTCTCTCTCTCTCTCTCTCTCTCTCTCTATATATATATATATATATAGTAAGAAAGAAAGAGAGATATATATATATAAAGATATATATATAGTATATATATATAGAGAGAGTATAGTATATGGCAAACGAAAATATCTTAACAATTGGTGATTATTCTGTTTTGTTTTTCTCGCCCAGTATTAATAGAGTCGTACTAACTGTTGTTTAATAAATGTTTCTTAGAATTCAAACGCATTAATTTTTTTTTTAATTAAAGGCGTAATTGTCAGGAATACTTTTTTAATTTTTAAATTTTTTTTTTTTTTTTTTTAAATCCAATCTTTGAAGTGTTCAAAGAGTTCAGTCAGATCTGTGAAATCCTTTCACCTTCCTTCGTCGTCCCGTCCGTTGTTTCCGTATGCCTTCGTGTTTTCTCGAGTTGGTAACAGATCTTTTGGTCGATATAACCGAATGCTCACTGCCAGGCGTACGATCAATGGTTTTGACGTTATATGGTTTCTAACATTTTTTAAAAACGATAAATTTTATTATTGTCGTACAATATATATATATATAGTATTAGAGAGTAGGAGAGAGATAGAGAGATATGAGAAGATGATATATATATAGAGAGAGATGAGAGCGTGTATAGAGCAAGTTATATATATATATAGTTATTATATATATATATATATATATATATATATATATATATATTATTATAATGCATTTATTAAATCAAGAAAGTGAAATTGAAACAAGGGTGTAATTGGGATTTGTTACCGGTCCAATGGAAAATTAAATTATTATTCATTAAACTTTCGAGGGCTCGAGTTGCTGCCTTTCTAAACCTAACCCTACCTAGGAATTTATGAGCAGGACGTAGAGATAAGGGGAGAGGGGGAGCACTTGTTTTTTGAAGGGGTTGAAATCACTTCCATTCTAAAATCTCAGAATTCAGCTTATCTTTGTATAACATATATACATTTATTATTATTATTATTATTATTATTATTTTTAAACATATTTCCCCCCCCCTCAAATTATATTAATTTTAATTTTAATGATAAATGAAATTGTTATTCAAACAAGTTGAAGATGTAATTGTAATTTTTAATGCTGATAAATGCAATATGTAATACATTTTATTTGAGTATAATATAAATTTGTTATTAATATATATATATGCTAGTTTTTGATATATATATATATATATATAGGTATATATATAAAGAAGTATAGTTATATATATATATATAGTTATTATATATATATATATATATATATATATATATATATATATATATATATATATATATATATATATATATATATATATATAATGTTATTTACTAAAAAAAAAAAGCTGAACCATCCTTTCGAGGTCTTAGAATTTTGTTCTTTCCTATAATTTATGAAAATGTTCCTGAAAAAGATATTTAAGCTATGGACAGTATATTTTTTACTCACCAAAATGACATTGCAAAATCCTGAAAAAGTTACCAAGCGTTTTAAAGGTGAAAATCTACTGGGTCCTTAGTATTATTTGGGAAAAATATTTAGTGTTCGTTTTTGAAATGATGAGGACGAAAATAAATTTAAGTTATTTAACTCTGTATATATTAAGGCTATTATACATATATATACATATAATAGTGTTAGTTATAGTTATATATGAGTACACTTAAGTTCTCTGTGTTAAGTTATTTATCTGTATATATATATATATATATATATATATCCTAGTATGTTTTACGCCTCCGTCAGTTTTTTTTAACTATATTGTTATTATATGATACACTAACAATGATGTTGAAGTGATAGAACGGTAAAGATTTTAAATACAAAAAAGATAATTATTTAATAATATCGTACTTTTTTTAAGCATCGTACGTTTGGCAGTTACCAGGAAAGTGTGGAAACTCTTTAATATTTTCTGAAGGAAAAATCTTAAAACTAAAAATGTATAAAAAAAAAAGGATTAATAACATAGAGAGATTATATATAGAGAGAGAGAGAGATATAGAGGATATATATATATATTATATATATATATATATATATATTATTACATATATATATATATAATATTAATGTAATAGTTATATAATAATTATGAAAAACAAATTCGTAAATATATTGCCATTTAATACTACACACACACACATATAAGAGTTATATATATATATATATATATATATATATAGCATATATATAGAGTATATGTGAGAGAAAGATAAAGTATATATATATACATATATATATATATATATATATATATATATATATATATATATTATTATTATTAAAAAAAAGTTCACACCATGGTATAGCCTATTCAAAGAGGGAACTTCTCTAGGTACTTCTACCTAGGATCCGAACTAGGATCCGAACCCATAACCTCGGGCCCTTGCCATGCGACTATATATATATATATATATATATATATATATGAGGAGAGATATATATATATATATATACATATATATATATATATATAGATATATTTATATATATTGCCATATATATTAAAAATATTAAAAATATAATAAAGAATGCAAAATTATTTAATGTAAAACTGGATTAAACTGTATAATCCTCCCTTCAAACTGATAAGGTTCAAAGTATATTTGTCCCAGTTTTCAACTAACTAATAGCAACCCAGTATAGTAAGAACTTTTAACACCTTAGAGTTTATCTGGAACACACACAGTCCAATATCAGCCAAGTGAATCAACTGATTTATGATTGTACTTCTGGTTTGTCTCATATTACATATACATTGTTATTGTCATTATTACATGTATTGTCATTATTGCTTGTTGTAGCTTTGTCATTAATGTATTTTGATGTGATTGACTCTGCCTTTTATCTATACTCTTTGTTGCAGTTTTGAGCCAAAACATTTTACTTCTGGTTATTTTAAAGAGATATATAGATATATATAGTATATATATATATATATATATATATATATATATATATATATATATATATATATATATATATATATATGGGGTTAGTTTTAGATGTTATTTCTAATTTAGCTAATCCAGAACCATATTTAATTATAATAATATATTGTTGTCATTCAGTTGCCATAAAGTTTAAAGACATTTTGAATATGTTTCGTGTATCTTGTCTTGAAAATTACTGAACATGTTGAGGTGTTTTAGATAACTTTTGGTTAGGTTAGGTTAGGCTAGGCTTTTAGAAAAGTAGATTTATTTGAATGAAAGCTTGTTTACGGTTACAAAAGTATACCAGGTTTATTATTATTATTATTATTATTATTATTATTATTATTATTATTATATATATATATATATATATATATATATATATATATATATATATATATATATATATATATATATATATATATATATATATATATATATATATATATATATATATATATATATAAGTACTGGTATAGATTATATATTTCATTGTATTATATATACCGTATATATATGAATTGATTTATTGGGTTGAGTATTAAACACTTAACTGGAGTATCTAATTTGAAAAGACATAAACTTGCTGCATTTCCATTCTGAAATTTTAAAGTTATTGTTGATGAGAATGAAAGGAGTGGTAATTATAAAATCTTTGTTACATTAGAATCAGCAAGTGAGAAATAGGTCCTATATTGATAATATAATTAATATCATTTACAAGGTTTTACTAGAAAGTTTCTTAAAATATCTAGTCGAACAAGCTGTTAAAAATTTTGGTCCTAATGTAATGCAAGGTTTGCACAAACTAATTTAAAAAGTTTTTAACATTTTTTTTTTTAATTTCGTTATTTCTACACAAAAATCTTTGTAATTCGATATATAGATCTGCTTCAATGTAGGATATTCTAAAATATTTTTGGCTTCGCGGAAGTGACTTTCGTTGGAACCTTCAAAATTTTGTGTTCACAGTTGAAGTTAACTCTGCATTGGGACTGAATTTTCTTCAACTTCCGAAAATTAGTTTAATGGTTACAAATTCCGATAATATGAAGAGTGTTGCATCTAATCTTAATATTTTCCAAACTTGAGACGAGGAGAGTAAACTTGAATGAGTAGGAGCAATATTGCCATTGAAAATACTTTCATCAGCTGTATCTGATCATTTTTCTCTAGTAGCTGCCTTTAAACTTGCTAAGATCGCTGCACATTAATCATACCAATTTTTCACCGTGTCTTTCTTAAGACCTAATGACATACCTTTTGGTTAACAAAAGACACAATTTTCCAGACGTCAAATTAGTTTTCAACTTTGGTCCTGATGATCTATATTTTGTTTAAATAAAATGTTTCTACTTTCGTGTCTAAAAGTGCCAAAAGTTTGTCAGTTGTCGTCAAAGAATGAATATAATCCT
>JABUQX010070157.1:25000-27500 GCA_015478945.1 Trachelipus rathkii | reverse complement strand
AACTTAAGAATAATCTAGATTCAAGTTTTATAAGATTAATCCATTAGGAACTTTCCTTTTTATTTCATTACTTAATACCGGTCAGCGCCTTCGGAATTGAAAACTGTAGTTAAAATGCTGAATAGCTCTAATAGTTTGTTTTAAATTCAAAACATAATTTTTTAGATTGCTTCGTCAAAATTTTCTTGTAAAATATATATTGAGGAGAATTATTTTAAATTAATTTAACAATTAAAATTTAATTTGTTTATGCATTATTATTATTATTATTATTATTATTATTATTATTATTATTATTATTATTATTATTATTATTATTATTATTGTTATTATTATTATTATTATTATTATTATTATTATTATTATTATTATTATTATGATTATTATTATTATTATTATTATTATTATTATTATTTATATATATATATATATATATATATATATATATATATATATATATATATATATATATATATATATATATATATATATATATATATATATATATATAATATTTTTGTTTGTGTTGGGTTCAGGTGGTGATAGAAAACCAAAATAATGCTTTAGAATACGGTGACATTGTTGTCGACGAAGGAAATGAAGTTAAGCAAGACATGGTTTTTGACAAAGCTGGAGATCATCTTTACGTTATCACCAATACGAAGGTAAAAAGATTTTAAGGTAGTACCTAAATAATTAGTAGTACGGTAGTAGTAGTAGTAGTGATAGTAGTTGTTGAGTTTTATAGATAGTGTTGAATTCCCCATTTCTATAATGTAAGTTATCTTTCTTTTAGGTTTTGAAGCTCAAAAACCAAGAGTGTAGCATATATAAAGGATGTAGTCAATGCTTGGGGGCACGAGATCCTTACTGTGGCTGGTGTTCACTTGAAAATAAGTGTTCATTGAGGAGAAATTGTCAGGACGCCACGCAAGACCCTCAACATTGGGTCTCTTATAAGACTGGCAAGTGTACAAGTATCACCAGCGTTACACCTGATAAGTTGCAGCGCACTACAGCGAGAACGGTATGTATCTAGTTAGTTAACGAACTTTTTATTATAAAAATGTAGTTGAAGGACAGTCGCACTGAATAAATTTTTTTATATATAAAAAAATTAATAAAGAAGTTGATTAAGCCTTAAAAATTTTTAAATGTATTGCTTTCTTTCTTTCTAGCTCTCCATCAACATAGAAAACCTTCCATCTGTCGAAGGCTCTTTGGAATGTGTGTTTAGTGCCATGGGAAAAGATCTGACCACTGATGCGAAAAGAACAGCTCCGGGTGTATCTTGTACTACTCCAAGAAATGACATGTTACCTGACATTCCTCAAAATGAGCGTAAGTTTGGAGTTTTTCTTTTTTTTCTGAAGATCTTTTTTTTTTTTTTAAATTGTCATTCTTATTCATATTTATAATATTTTTGTAAGACTTGAAAATAACAAATAAGAAAATGTATAGGAAGTTTTTTTTGAACATTAAAAAGTTAACGATATTGATAGGGCAAAAAACTTGTATATTTCTTTTATTGTCAGAAAATAGGCAAAAAACTTGTATATATATTTTTTTATATTTATTTCGTATGTAAATTCCTTCAGAAATCTCAATGTTAGCCTAATCATATTTCCTTTGCTTAAATGCTTTTTTTAATGTGTTTATCTTTGTCATTTATGTAAAAGCCTTTATTATATTTATTGATTTGCATAGGTAATAATTATTCAATGCCTTATTTTATTTAAATAAAAATTTGTTTTATCAGATCATTTCGATGTTGTATTATCCGTTCGAAAAACTAATGGACCCGAGTTCGTTTCCACAAATTTCACGTTCTTTGACTGTAATACTTATAGTTCATGCACTGAGTGTGTTTCTTCCGATTATCCTTGCGACTGGTGTGTCGACGGTCATCGCTGTACTCATGATGCAGCAGAAAATTGCCGTAATGATGTTCTAGTCAATGGCGTTAATGTAAGTGTTCAGGACGCTCTTGCTTATTGATACCAGGGAGGAATGTGTGTTGGGCAATGTAGAGAATAAATTACCAATGTGCTTTAAACGTTTTACTTTCTAACATTGACTTTTCCCCTTCTGTAATTCTTTAAATTTCCCTTCCCAGAGAGTTGGTCCAAGCATTCGAAGTGGTAAATCGTTTTGTCCTAAAATAACATTTGTGGAGAGCAAGGAAATTTTGGTGCCGTCAAACACGAAGAAAACAATCCGCGTCAAAGTGGACAACATCGCCCAGTTTATCACTCAGACTCGTTTTGTGTGTCAGTTCAACATCGAAGGACGTGTGACGAGTGTCAACGCAAATCTTCTGAGCGATACCATTTATTGCGATATCATGGAGTTTTCGTATTTGACTAAAACTGAATCGACTAACGCTACTTTTGCTGTTATTTGGGGCGGTTCAAAACCACTGGATAATCCTGAAAATATTCATGGTAAGTTTTCATTTTTGGTATTTTTCTCCTAGGTAATTTTTTAATTTTCGTTTATT
>JABUQX010070157.1:0-20000 GCA_015478945.1 Trachelipus rathkii | reverse complement strand
TATATATTATATATATAATATAAATATTAATATACTATATTATATTATATATATATATATTATATATATATTAATATTATAAATATTAATATTAATTATTATTATAATATATCTTATATATAATAAGTATATAATATATATTATTATATATATTTATATATTATATATTAATATAAATATTATATTATTATTAATAATATATATTAATATATATATATTATAATATATATATTATATATATTATTATTAATATATATATATAATATTATTATATATATAATATATATATATATATATATATAATATATATTATATATATATATATATACTATATAATATATAATACTATTATATATATATATATATATTATATATATATTAATATATATTAATAAGATTTACATGCCTTAATTTAAAAGAGCTTGTGGATTCTTTTGAATAGTAAAGAAAATTAAGTTCTTATAAGATATTTATTGACTAAATTTATATTTTAAGAATGGTTAGCAAAAGCTTTCGAACCTTCAATTCCTAGGTTCCTCCTTCAGCTTGCTTGTTTTACTCAACTAAATTAAATAATAATGAAAATATAAAAAATATAAAAATAATAAATATTTAAATGAAAATTTAAATTTTACAAATTAGTTTGGTTTTAAGTTTTTTGACAAAAGGTTGAGGAGTGCAAATGTTGTTTATGATGGTGAGGATCTAATGTGTTGGTACTTTTCTTGTATATTGTAATTGTTAGAATTTGTTATGCAATAGGATTCATAAGAATTCAGAAAGTTTTCTAAGTTGTAGATTGTCAATGTGAATAATGGGTTTCATGTGGTTAATGTTTATGTTATGATTTTGCTTGTTCATATATGAAGGGTAAGGGCAGAATTAGGATTATCTTGGAGATTAAGGTTATAATTTATGTTGTTAAATATATGCGTCGGGGAAATATCATTAGGTGTTTTCTCCAATGTTATAGGTTTGTTATAGTTTGTGCACAGAGGTGAGAATTTTGTTAATCAACCTTCATTTGGATATGATTAATTTTAGGAATCAGAATGAGTACGTAAGGTTTGAAGAATTTTTTTGAAAGATAGAAGTACATATATTGGAGTTGAAAGAAACATTGAGATAGCTTTGGGTAGGAATTTTTTAACATACATGTTGTGATGAAGATGTGTGATAGGGTAGAGGGAGATATGAGTGTGGTGTTGTCTTATAGTCTTTTATGAATATAGTTAGTAAAAACGTGTTTCTATATGCTTTAACGGAGTGAGCATTAATTAATGATGTGGTGTGGATAAGATAATTTACGAAAAGTTGAAGAAATTAAGTTAAATTCGGATTGCAAATGGAGGGGGGAACAAATCCTGAGTGCTCTAAGAAAAAGAGAAGATAAAGTGCCAACTTTAGTGTTTAGAGAGTGGGAAGAGAACCAGTGAATATAATTAGGGTTAGCAGTAGGTTTTCTGTAGATGGAGAATTGTATATGATTATGAGGGGACCAGGTCAAGAGAGCATCTAAAAAAGGAAGGGAGTTGTTGTTGGCAAGTTCAAATGTTAACAAAATTTACGATAATAGCGTATGGGTAAAAAACTCCTCTCCGGACCAGATTATTAACCTCTCAGACCATATTCTCACTAAGGATGAAAGTATCTTACTAGGATATGGACTTTCTTTTTCGATACAACAAAGTGATCCTTTGAAAAGGTTTTTTTCCTGGACTTTGATAATGGAGTTTATACAGTCGTGAAACTAAAATTTGTTTTCCTCTTATAATGTTTTGACTTTCTCTTTGAAAGTGTTATTTATTAAAAGACAGTGAGAAATGTGAGGAATCTCATAAACACTTTTTTGTAGCATTTTCAAAACTTGCCCATAAAAAATTTCTATAATGATTAAGTGATTCTGCTTTCTTTACGAACACAATAGGAAACTCATCTAAGGATATTACTATTTCTATATTAACATGAACAAAGAGAAGAAATCGCGTATTATTGTCATTCTCACACTACTCTTGAGCAAAGATTATTAATTAACAAATTGCACATACTAGTCTGTATTAGATGATAACAACACATATTCCCTTCTTACAATATATTCAAAACTTTAAAAAATTCACAAAACGTCTTCACCACAACTTAAAGAATATCCTTTCTTAATATCTCTACTCTTTATATCTTATAACATAATGAATTATAAAGATCTACTCTCCCCTAAACTTCTTCACAAGTTCTAATCAGCGCAATAGGCGCGCCGAAGAATTAAACTAATTGCATTTATTAAATTTGGCCAAAGACCAAAGACTATTATCGTTCCCAATATTTACTCATCACTACATACAAACTTTCCAAATGGATTGCAAACTCCTTAAAACCCTTCAAAGGTGACGGCTATTGTGCTTGTACCCCATACAATCTTGAAGAACTACCGTTAAAAGCAATTAGTCAGAGACAATTTAACAACTATCATTCTCAAGCTGGAGCCCTCTCAGCAACTCGTCCAGCGTGATCCTCTTACCTGGTTTGCACACGTGGCGAATTTTTTGGCAGGCGGGAGCTCTCTGTTCTTTGCTACGCGTGCCTGTTCACATGAACTGCCCTCTCTGCATCGTCGCGAGACCCCTATCTACTCTTCGCCTGTGACCCATCTAACCACAATTGAAACCTACTTTCTCAGTCGCCTTCCCTCTCATTGAACACCTTATTCCCCTTACCTTGAGCATATTATTCTCAGTTTACAGTTCTATATTTAGGCTTTAAAAAATTTAAAATATATTGAGTTTAATAATTGACACTCGGGATATCAAATCTCATCTAACTCGAATCACAATATATACATCAAAATGGCACGATGTATATGTGATGGAAACTCTAATGGAAGCCTAGATGATGGAGAAGGGATTACATCATTGACTCAATATATGATTGACAACCCTTCTGCACTTTTACTAAAAATTAATTCCTCTTAAGGTATACCGAGATGATTTGTGTGAGCACCACATTTTTGCAAGCACTCTATGTATACCCATGGTAGATTACTCGACCACATACCAAGCGAGACACAATAATTCTTCTTGAATCATAATCGTTTTTAAAATACAATACAAATCCACACATCTTTATTCTAACATCTATGAGTAATATCTTTCTTTGCGCATCTCTGCCAATAACACTAACACATACCTCTGTGCCTAATTTCTTTTAGAATATTTTCTTTCATTGGAACTTGTACTGGTACACCTTCATGTCAAAAATACACAGTAGGGCAGAGTTCTCACAATCTAACCTGAAACACCTGCATCTGCCGGAAACGCCTAGATGATAATAGAAAAATATCCAAAGATAAGGTTCTCTTACTTCTCTAAACCAGTTCTTCTATATGAATCACAAGCTTTAAGGCTCGAGTAATTATGATGTTGCGACTGTACAACCTCACTTTTTAACAGATAGGTAATCTTTGCCAACTACTCTACCTGATATTTCCTTAAAACCAGACTCCAGTAATCAGAGAAAATTTTTGAATCCGTCCAGGCTCCAGAAAAATAAAAGGAATAAATACCACCTCTGTTCAAATCTGGGATGTGTACTAATAACTGCAAAGATTTGCGTCAATTTAACTTTAATTTCTTCAAAACTTATCCGATAATCATCTTAAGAGATTTATCGCAGCAACAACTATATTCATTAATAATGCCCTCCGTAGTAGACCAAAATTGATCTATCACTATAGTATTCTTATCAAACACCTAATGCCCAAATAGAAGACAAGACAACACTGCCACACAATTACTTCTTCATATCATCCACCTCACACACTAAACCTAAAGTCACCAAACATACTCGAACCAGCATGTGTGTAAAAAACTCCTAGCCCAAATCTATCCTTGTTTCCTTAGCCTCTCTTAAGGCCATTGAATACTAGGTGACGTTCCTGTGTAATAACAAAAAAATACTTCAAACATCATAGACTCTATATCTCGAGTTTCACCTTACTTCCAATGTGGTGTACAATAAGATACCTCTGTGCAAAATCGTGTGAACATACACCTATACAATGGAACAAAACAACATGATTTTCAGTTTCTTATAACTAACTGATATAACATACTAGCTAAATCATCACAGAACATAAATATACTGACGCATCTCCTAAAGATATATACCTATTTATCTAGCCTTTACGCTCCATAAGACTATCCACACATAATCATAAACATAAATCAATTAAACCACTAATGACACCTACATTATTCACATTGACAATACTACAAGCTTAGAAAACTTTCTGAATTCTTTCTGCATAAACAATTCTAACAATTATAATATACAAAGAAAAGACTACAACTTAAGATTTCATACCATCATTAAAAACAACAATTTATCTGAGCACTCCTCACTTTTTTCAAAAAAACTTTAAAACCAAACTTTTGTATAAATTAAATTTTCCTTAAATTTTAATATATTTTTATTTATATTTTATTAAATTATTATTTCATATTTTCTTTGAATCATAGTATATAACTAAGCAGCTGAATGAAGGATAACCTAAGAATTAAAAGGTCAGAAGTTTGCTAACCATAACAATATCTTAAAATAATTTTAACTGCTAATATCTCTATAAGATAATATTATATAAGATTTTCTTTTCTATTCAATAGGATAATCTTAACTAAAGATCTCTTTATAAATATAAGGCATTGTAATTTTATTTAGCTAGTTTGGCGTCTTAAGTTAATTTTGATTACTTGAGTAAACTTTAAATATATATATAGGAACAGATAGCATTATTACGGCCGTGAATGCCTATTGAGGTTAACCTCTGGATTTTAATTGTGAATAAGGGACATCAATTATATTATGATATAGCCTATAATATATATATAACATACTTCCTATATTATGTTTGCATTCTCATAATTTATTCCTAGGAATAAATACTATATACGAGATACTACAAGAAAATAAACGTAATGTAGTTTAATTTACGCTATTTAGATGTATATATTTATATATTGCCCTTTCTATGTGTCTGTGGTTCTATAATATGATATGTTTTTCTATTTATAGTTTGTCACGTGACCTTCCGTTGCCATAACACACTGAAGCACAATTTCAATTCGTCGGCTAGGCTACATTATGAGCCAGTTATAGCCTATTTCAAGGAAGGGAGGGTGTTACCACCGGTCGTCAGAAGCTCACCCAACTAATGCAAAATTACGCCGGGGGATCTCAGAGTCCGTTGAGGCCTGACACCAATGTCATCATGCGAATGGTCTTTGAAGAGAGGAGATTACAATTCGCAGGAAACACAGATTTTGGAATGAGAATTCCACAGAACAGGGTGGCAGGAATAGAAGGAAGCACGCAGCGGTATCTAGCCTGGAGTTCCGATTATCACACAAAACTCTATGGCGCAGACATCAGCACCACCGCTTGTGCTACCGCGGGCGCCGTAAAGATGGTGGGTACGCGAGTTTACAAGTCTCTTTCTCGAGCATCTTGCCGCTTGCGGACCTTATCGAAAAGAATAAAGCACTCAACATCGGGCCGCCGCAAAGATAGAGTTGTCAAGTGAAGTGGAAAGTACGGAACAGTTTATAAGTCTTTTGGCCTTGACTCGACCCTACCCTGTCCAAAGCCGGGTGAAACCAGAAGCCCGTCTCCAGGATGTATGGCATAGGTCAGTAAGATTAACTCCTATATCCATAACAAAAGAGGTCGGATGAGACCTATGGTGAACCTATTATATATAACACTATTAGTATTTTCTAAGAATTTAGTATATATAGTTATAATAATAACTATATAGCTATAAGATATAATATTTATTATTATATAATTTATTATTATTAATTATAATAATAATTAATAAATTATACATTATATCATGTATATACATTAATACCTATTTTGTAAATAATTCACTTGTCGTAGTTTGAAAAAAGTAAATAGGCGTGTAATTCTCATAATAGAAGTATAGCACGCTTATTATGTGAATAGATAACTACTATTTAATAAATTTGCATTAGCAGTATATAAATAGCCAAACTTATTTAGACTTATAGGTATAATTTGTTATAAGGAGCACTTACCAATGGCAAGTAAGTATAATACTAAATAGAAATATGTTTATGAAGTGATCTGTCGATACCACTATATCAATTATATAAAGATTATTATTTATATAATATTAATTTATTATATATATATATTATATATATATATTATATATATTATTATTATATATATATATATAGCTACTAGAGTAACCTAATTATATATATATACCACCTATTCATAGTAGTAGGATTGAGTAGTCTAGATAGTAATTATACTATAATATACTATGAGTTATTGTTTACTATATATATTATATATAATATCTGTGATTTTAGTTTATATATTTATATATATTATATATATTATATATATATACGCGGGTAGGCGGCATGGTGAGAATTATATGTGAAACTGATACGCGCGGGCAGACATCTATGACTATTCTAATTATTATTCTCACGCCGGTATGGAGAAGTATCAAATAATATAATTTATATATATATATAGTAAGTTGGAGCGATAAGGAATCATGATAGTGGCATGAGAGTGAATGAAACATAATAGCTACTGTTATATGACTGGAGGTGTTGAAGATTGAGAAGTTAGAAATTAATAAGAATAACAGTATGAGAGTACGAGAATAACAATAATGTATGAGCGGAAGTAAAGTTTGGTATATAGATGAGGAATGCAAGTAGAGGAAAGTAGGATATATAATAGGATTATTACGAATATGTAAATGTGCACCTTGGAATGAGGTGGAAAGTTTGGTATATAAAGGTTATCCGTAGAGGGTTGTAGCTTTCTAGGAAAGTCATGTCTTTTATAGACTCACGAAGTATCGATGCAGACGACCTCTACATGTTCACTGATAGGGCGTTGATAACTTGGAGTTAGATAAAATTTCTTTCAACTCTATCTTATACTTACTTATAGGCTCAAATGATACCGTAATAAATACGGGTACTCACGTAACATAATTAATATATATAATAAATATATAATATATTATATACTCCTATTTGATAGAGAGCTGTAAGATAATAACAGTATATATATCTAGTGAGCTTGTTAGAACTTATAAGCGAATAACACGGGGGTCTACTATAGTGGCTGGTCTCTATTCTTCTAGCATACTCGTGAAAGAGTGCTCTTGATTCTGGTGTTAATCGGAAGGTTGGTAGGTCTCCTAGACACACAGTCAAAGTATCTTCAATACGGGGTTAATTGAGTTACGTAATAGTAGTATAAGAGAGTGATATCCAAAAAAGATAATGAATTAAGTTAATGATAGGATAATTAATGATTATAATAGAGAAAAGGATTTCACCTGACATAAGCTTAAGAGTGTAAGAGACCTCATAAATCATATAACTGCCATCTCAACAGTCAGTATGTAAATAATGTAATCATTACTCACCTTAGATAATAGTACTATTTTCCTCCAGATTCAAAATAAGATAAGTAAAACCGTAATATAAAGAATAGTAAGCCATATCAGTCCATTGCTTAACATATAGGCTGGTAAGGTGAATATAAGTCGTGAATAACCAAATGATAGCCGTTATGCATTATAGTGCGGTGTAGAAATCTTATCTTATGATCTCTCATATTTATAATAATTCCAAAGCAGATGAAGCTGTAGTGGTTATATATTTTATTATAATAATATAATTATATTATATATATATATATATATAGCTAATGCAGGTCTCTCAGAAATACAAAGAAGACACTATCTCCATAATCGATCTTCAATATAAATGGAAAAAGATAATTTAACTATCGTTACTATACTCATTATTGATCCGCGGTTACCCCTAGTTAAAGTAATATGGTATACGCTACCTATATATATATATTATATATAGCAACCCAGCTAAGATGTATATAATTACATTAGAAAGTAGTTTTAGTTATATTAGACTAATCGTATATAGCAATGGCAGTTTATATTCGCATAGTGAGAGAATGTACTTTCAGGTGAGCCAGATTTAGACGTAGGAGAATAATCTGAGTTCAAAAACATGTAAGTAAATTTCATATATATTATAATTATAGTAGATAAATATAATTAGTAATAGTATTATTTATATAGTACCTACATTACAATAAAGTATAAGGAAAATAAGGTAGTAGATAACCATATAACAATTAGTAACGATATATATGGCACTTTTCTCAAAAACAGCGTATATATATATTATAAATATTATTATCCAGTGAGTGAGGGGAGATTATATATAACTATTCACTCATCATAGAATAAGGTATACGCATGTGATAGGTGTGTGGTAGTAAATTATATAGTCAATTATTAAACGAGCTTGAATCAAAAGTATCATCTGAAATGAGTTATTCAGTATATAAATTACGTTAATATATATATCTATTATATATATTACCACTAATTCGAATATCGGTATTAACATTATAAAACTGGATACCATACTAGCAACTTTATGATAGAGTAGGTGAAATGAATATAGCCCGTAAACCTAGTATAGCTTTTTAAATTTGTAAAAAGAGGCCTAATAATGCGATATATACCTGATTATATATATATTATATATAATATATATATATATATATATATATATATATATATATATGTTAATATATATATATATCTATAAGTTATATATTTATATATATATATATATATATGAGTGTTATAAGAGTATATAAAAGAGTGATGATTGAAAGACAAGTAAATACAGTGTATATATTGCGCGATATAACGTCAGTATATAGAGGAAATCGAAATAGAATTGGGGTGCTAATCAGTATGTATAAAGATAATAATTATATTACTCGTGTTCTCATACAGAGGTAAGTTTCTATCTTAGTAATGTCAATAAGTGAGAAGTCTAGATATGATAATATTATATATAGCTACCGTAATGATTTTATGGCAGATGAGAAGATATTCTCATGGGGAAGTAAGAATGTTTTTAATTTGACTGATGTACATTATAGTATATATTATTATATAAGTGCAGTAAGCCATAAGTCCTTCAATTATATATATAATATAGTAATAGTATTATATATTATGTTATAGTATTGTTATTATAATATATTATATTAGTGCACGTATATATAGTGGGAAATACTACAGTAATATGGAAGGGCAATCTCTAGATGCGTGAAAATATAGTGGCATCGGCCTGTATATATAAGTAAGATTATTCGTAACCTAGGACCTATAGTATAGCTAGACTTATAAGCTTGATCGTTAAATACTTGGGGTCGAAAAATAATTTACCTCAAAATGATAAGGAGCTTTACCGCTTATATTATATGAGGTACGACTTAGTTACTGAGCTTATTCAATTATACTATAAAATCATATATATATATATTACAGTAGGTAACTCTAGCTGTGTGCAAAGGTGATCTGAAGTCATTATGATGGTTTAGTATGAATGTAGAATTTCGCCTTTTATAATATAATATCAGAATAAGTAAATCTATGAAGTATATACGTTTAATAAAATGTACTCAAAGATATATCGATTGTGACCTTAAGCTAAGTTTCTCATTGTCGTAAGTGCGCTGATAGGCGGGTTTTCAGCAGGCTGTGGCTTTACTTCGATATAAATGAAATAGGCAATTAAGGCGACCAAGACTAATTATCAGGTGTTGCATATCTATATATAATATTATCTTATTAATAGCTAAAGGATAATGTCTTTCACTATGAGAAAAGCATATTAACAATACATTGACAGTTGACATAGTTTGGTTAAGCATGTGAGTCCTGTGGACGGACATAGTGAGATGAAGTATAGTAGATACATCTATAAGCGTAAGTAGCGGCTTTTATGCTAGAAGTATTGAAAAAATGCATAAAATTAGGACTCATTCATTTATTATATATATAATACCGTCTCACTCTATATACCTAATGAATTATATTAGTATATCTCTCTCTTCCTTCGTATATATATAATATATATATATATATAGTATTTATATATATATATATATATATTATATATTTATATATATATATATATTTATATATATATATATTTATTATATATATATATAATATATTATATATATAGTATATATATATTATATATATATTATATATATTATATAATATAGTATATAGGCTGGTAAGGAAGCTCTGTGATGAATTGATAATAAAAGAGAGGTAAAAGCTTGACTTATCAGATCTGGCTATATATTTTAGGCGTTCTCCGGTATAAGTAATAATAGCATCGATATAATGATATATGAGCTGTAACACGACTCCTGCGTAGTGAGTGAGCATAATACTTACCTTTCAGAAGAGTATATACTGTTTTGGCCATAATATAAAACGTATGAAAATGAGAGGGTACACCTATATATAGAATAAAACAGGACTTCTCATAAGTGATATATATACGTGACTCATGAATGTCAGATAAACGTATATATTAGATCTATATATTTATATATATATAGTCATTGTGTGAAGATAATACAGTAAAAAGGTTTGTCATTCTCACTTTATATATGTACTCTCTTAATCAGAGTTATAGTAGATAATGAGCTATAAATATTATATAGCTGATAAATATAGTCATCATTGAGATGTAAGGTACCCAAACATAGAAGTGATATATATATAAGTGTACTCCTTAAATCTGAAGACTAAGTTAAGTATTATAATTAAATTACCTGGCTGGATAAGTAAGTTTGGTGCAGCAATTTCTCACGTAATAATACTATAAGTATAGTATATATATGATATAATAATTAGTGATGGGACGATTAGTCGTCATTTTTTCCCGATGACGATGACGATGACGATTAGAGCAAAATTTTGCCGATGAGGCGATGACGATTGACGATAAGTTCTCAAGAAGTTTCTGTAAAATTTCTCCTCTTCTCTTTCTGTCTCTCTCTATATATATATATATATATATATATATATATATATATAAATTATATATATATCATATAATAGTATTATTAATATATATATATAATATATATATATATACATATATATAATATATATATTATTCTGTGAATAGATGATAAGGATATAAAAATATATTAAGTGTGCAAAAGGAAGTGTGGTGGATGTGGCTAAATAGGGAAGTAAGAATGTTAACAGCGAATTGTGGAATGAAGAGGTGATGAAAGCGGATTAAATGGTAAAAAAGAAAGCGTGGTTGAATGTACTAAAAGCAAATGATGAAGCTTCAAAAGAAAGATGCTTGGAATTTTAAAAAGGGAGGAAAAAAAAAGAAATACTCAAAGGTGCATACGTAGGAGAAAAACAAGAGGTAAAATGAACAGTTTTTGAAAGGAGGATGAATGAGGAACATACCAAGGTAATAGGAGCTCTTCTGGACAGGAAGCGCGAAAAGGTTAAAGAATAGGAATAAGGGGACTCTGCTTAGAATAATGAATAGGGATGCTGCTTTTGTAACTGAAATGAATGGATGTGAGGGGTGTGGAAAGAACTCTTCGAGAATCTGTCAAAATATTAACAGTAATGATGAGGTGTTAGTGATTGTGTGTGTTTTGATGGTGCAAGAAGCAATAGGTATTTTGGGGATGAGGTATTAGTAAGGAGGACGAGGTAATGGGTAGAGTGAGAATTGAAGAATCGGTAAATCTGCAGGTATAGATGAATTACTAGTGAAAATGATCAAGAGCGGAGCGAGATGGTGATTGATGGATTTTGGGAAGTTGTGTAATAAAGCGTTTATGGAGGGTATAGTTCCAAGGATTGGAGGAGAGCGGTAATAGTACCCTTAATATAAGGGTAAGGGAGAAAAGGGGAACTGTAGAAATTATAGGAATAAGTTTATTGAGTGTTGTAGGGAAAGGTATATGCTGGTAATTTTGGTCGAAAGAGTGCGTGAGTGACTGAGGGAACTGATTGGTGAAGAACAAGGTGCGTTTAGGAGTGGTAGAGGAAGTGTGTGGATCAAATCTTTACCTTGAAACAAATGATTGAGAAATGAGGGAGAAGAGAATAATTATATTTAGGTTTTATGGATTTGCAACAGGCGTATGATAGAGTTAATAGGGAAGCTTTATGGAGGTATTTAGTGATATAATGGTGTAGGTTGGTTAGGCGTTCTGAATGGAAATCAAGTATGTATGACGATAGTGAAGCGTGTGTAAGAATAAATGGTGTCAATTGTGATTGGTTTAGGATTAATAGCGGAGTGAGACAGGGTTGTGTTATGTCTCCTTGGTTATTCAATTTGTATATGGATGGGGTTTATGAAAGAATTCGAGGTGGGGATGGCAGGTAATGGTGTTAGAATGGTGGAGAATGGAGATGAGTGGAGGGTGCCCTAGCCTATTATACTGCGGATGATTTGGTTCTGTGTGGCGAATCTGAAGAGAGTTTGAGAGGATTGGTAGAGAGATTTGGCAGGGTGTGTAAAAGGAGGGGTTTGAAAGTAAACGTAGATAAGAGTAAGGTTATGGTTGTGAGTGAGGACAGTCCTCAGTGTGAAGTTTTGTTAGATGGTGAGCCAGCTGGAGCCAAGTGTCCTGAGTTTTAAATATCTTAGGTATGTGTTGGATGAGAAAGGGACGGATGATGCAGAGCTGTAGTAGGAAAGTTGTGAATGGCAGGAAAGTGGCTGGTGCAATTAAATCGTTGGTGAATGTAAAGGGACTAAGTCTTGAGTGCGCTAGAGTCTTGCATGAAGGTATGTTGTTACCTGTGTTATTGTATGGTAGTGAGACTATGGTCTGGAATAAGAAGTATAGATCTAAAGTTCAATGTGTTCAGATGGACAATCTTAGGGCCATGCTAGGTGTGAGAAGAAATAATAAAATAGAGGAATGAACTTTTTAGAGAGATGTGTGGTGGTGTGAAGAGGGGTAAATGAGAGAATAAATGAAAGTATGTTTGAGATGGTTTGGATGTGGAAAGGATGAAATATAGTCGTTGGTTAAGCGGGATGTATAGTGCGAGTGTGTTGGGAACCGACCGGCTGGGAGACCGAAGAGAAAGTGGATTGAGTCGGGAAACGATGTCTGTGAAGGAGAGAAAATGGGTGAGTTTGGTAAGGCGAGAGAAGAAAGCGGTATCAGGGTAAATGGCGGGGGATTGTGAAGGGGGTATGTTGTGGCCCACCTGGCCAAGGGATGAAACCCTTACACTGACGATCTACCAAAGTGAGGGTCCATCGCTGTCCCCATGAAAGCTTTAAGGGTGGAATTTTCTGACTGCGATGAGTTTTCGCTAATTAATGGTACTGAGGGGGCGGTAAGGCTGGGCTTTCTTTTCGACTTATGTCATGCTCTTCTACTGCTTTTCCTTTTTTTCCGATGCTCGTCACGCACCGTACGCACCTTACTCCCATTCTTTGGAAAAATAGGAAGATAAAGAAAGAAAGCAAAGAAAGAAGAAAATAATATATAGTATATATATATATATATATATATAATATAATTTATTAATATATATATTATTATATATATTATCATATATACTATATATATATATATATTATATATATATATATAAAAGGCTGTAGACAGGAGGGTCAGGGGGTTCAACCTCCCGAAAATATTTTAGCGATCAAAATTTTTTGATATCCTTAAGTCTCATAAATAATATAATTAATAATATATAATAATCTAAATATAATAATATAATTAATATTATAATAAATAATAATCATATAATAATAATAATAATAAATATATGATAATAACAATAACAATAATATATAAATATATAAGATAAGATTATATATAATAATAATAATTAATAATATAATAATAATAATAATAATAATAATAATTAATAATAATAATATAATAATAAATAATAATAATTAGTTAATCAATGAAAATGAAAGTATTTATTAATGGAAATGAGGAGAAATGTTTGTGGTCCTTAACGATTTCTTAGGTCAAGTGGCTGTATCCTCATACATGTAAAATATTTAGAACAGGGACTTAAATGTAAGGTTTCCAAGTTTGCGGATGATAGCAAATTGGTTATCTCAGTTAGGATTAATGATGGATGTATAGATTAAAAGATAAGGAGGGAGCTGTAAATCGTGACTGGAATGAGACATCTTTATTTTATCTTTTCAGATAAAATTTTTCTTTCCTCACGTACGCTCCTTTAAAACTAAATTCTTTCTTTCCTCATAAATCCATGGTTCGATTCGTGCTTTTCTCTTTGCCATTCAGGATAGAGACAGTGCCTATCGAGTGTGGAAAATTCTGTTTCCTATCATTCCCTCGCTATTTTTCATTCAGGCTAGAAATCGTTGCAGGGATACTCGTTGACGAGCAACGCTGGCTTTCATCAAAGGAAAGTGCGCTAACCTCCTTGGTTTCCCTACTGACAATCTTTCATCTCGAGCAACTTCTGTAAATCTGCCTTTACCTCCTCTTATTCCGATCTGATCATTGTTGTTGCTAATTCTCCAACCTGAAAAGGACTAATCCTCTTCGGCCTCTAGCCTCAACTATATTCTCTATGTCTCATACTAGCACTTTCCCCTCCCTCAGTGTTGGAAGCTAGCATACATTTCCAACCTATTCCGAAATAAAGGATGCCGCTTGATCCTTCTGAACTATCGCCCTGTAGCTTCTACTGTATTCTTC
The DNA here is from genome assembly GCA_015478945.1 of Trachelipus rathkii. Taxonomy (NCBI): domain Eukaryota; kingdom Metazoa; phylum Arthropoda; class Malacostraca; order Isopoda; family Trachelipodidae; genus Trachelipus; species Trachelipus rathkii. Next base: position 5,342 of record JABUQX010070157.1, on the reverse strand, counting down.
TAAGATCTTTGAAACCGCTTCTCAACTCACTTCTCTTAGATCATCTGGAAACTCACTCAGATCGCCAGTACGGCTCTCTCTCGCTGCACGAAGTCTACTGGCGATATACATTCCTATCAAGCCGATTTATGGTTTTTCGCCTTAGGACTACGGGGAGTCTTGGGTGGTGGCGCTTGACATATCCAACGCATTTTTGACCGAGTATGGCACGCTCACTGCTCTCTCCCAGCTCCTCCTTTGGGTTTTCCTTTTCTCTTGCTTACTTAATATCTAGCTTCTCTTTCAAAATGCTCAATATCGGTGTTGTTGATGGGCGAACCTTCCTTTCTTTTCTGTCAATAGTGGTGTTTCTCCGGGTTTTGTCTTATCTCCTAATTTATTCCTACCTTTCATTAATGATCTTCTAACCTGCACCTCTAACTCTATCCACTCGTATTCCGATGACTCGACCCTTCATTCTATAATTCATATCAATTCTACTCCCACTTTACTTCTGGAATTGCCTCTCGTCTTAATCTTTCCGTTTTTATTCTCGCTGATGGATAGAACTAACTTTGTGAAATTCAATTCTTTTAAAACCCCAACTTTTACAAATCTCCCTTTCTTTCACCAAAATACCTTCTAACTTTCCTGTCTCTTTCGCCGGTTCTGTCGTCTCCTGTTGACAATATAACATCCTTGGCCTTACATGAACAAAAAAATATGTCTTGGAAACCTCACATCACAACGGTTGCTAGGGCGGCCTCAAAGAACTGGAAGTTCTGTTTAGACTTTGAGAATTTCCTCCTTTTCTCTCAGTTGCTCCTCTATACAAAGGTCTCATCCGCCCTGTATGGAGTAACTGCTCTCATATCTGGGGGGGGGCCTCTGGTTTCACCCCGGCTTTTGGACCGGGTCGAGTCAACGGCAAAAAAAGGCTTATAAAAAACTGTTCTGCAACTTTCCCAGTTTCACTTTGACCCCACCCTCTATCTTTGCAAGGCGATGTTGGTGCTTTATCTCTCTATTACTATAGGTACCGCAGCGGCAATTACTCGATCGAGGGACTTATCACTCGCGTACCACCACCTTTACACGCCCTTCGTTAGCACATATAGGTGCTGTATCTTCGCCACAGTATGTGTTGACACATGGTAAAGCTCCAGGCTAGTTTGCCCTGTGGTGCTTCCTTTCTTTCCCACCACAGCCTCCTGTTTTTGTGGGAATTCTCTTCAATCTTCTGTATTTCATACTGAATTTATCCCTCACTTTAAGCCTGCCGTCCTGGTGCTATATGCGTAATTTTTGCGCTAGAGGTGAACTTTTGGAGTAATATCAAATCCCTCCTTGATAGGTGCTGTACTGCCGTGCGTGGTGGTGACATTACTGTAAAAAAATCCTTGAATGGGCAGATATGTGGCAAATGACACTGAATCTCCCGCTATTCTCCCATCCAAACTCATTCAGATTAATCGCCTCCAGACAAAGACCAATCAATCTGTAATAAAAATTCAAATAAATATGAGGAAATACGGTAACACTGAAGAATTAATTAAAATAAGTCGTACTCTTCTTTTCAACATTACCCTCAGTTGGATCATATGTCAAAACCACACAAATTTTGACTTTTCAAACTTAAATTTTAATTTAACCTTTAGACTTCTAGAACTCCACCACACATTACCATAGCTTCTCGTAATATTAATAAAACCACAACGTCATCATTCAGCATTGCAAATCCTTCTATCTCCCATTCCTTTCCACAGCAACAACCGAGAAAACACATTTTTCACATATGCCAACAAGCACTACATTTTCCAAACCGTTTCCTTTCATCTTGTTTCAGTCAACAAACGAGCAATCAAATTTGCCGCTTTTCTAAAATACTCCATCACCTCTTCTCTCACGTCCCAAACTTTATTCCTCTTGACATTTTTTTCATATACAAAAATACGATTCATACATTTTCGCCGAAGGATGGAAAAGGGCGCTAACTGCGATCACGACCTTCTCCGAGGCATAGCATTAGCATTCCTGTCAAGAATAAAGTGGTAGTAAAAAGGCAGCCAAATCTAACTTACCACCGTCTTAGTCGCCTTCTACGGAACATACGCAGCGACATACGACGGTTGGGCAATTTTTTCTCTCCTACACAGTATGGATATAAGGGATAGGGATGTCCGTAAGATGTTGTCTAGAAGAGGGGTGTGAATATAAGTATGTGAATATGATATGTTGTCTGGAGGATGAGTGTGGATATGAACGCATAACAGAAAGGCGAACCATTAGGCACTGGAATGTCTTACATACCATAACCAAAATGGGTAATATCTATATATATTATATATATATATATATATATAATATATATATATATATATATATATATATATAAATATATATATATAAATATATATATATATATATATATTATTATATATATATATATATATATATAAAAATTATTATTATTATTTTTTATTATTAATTATTATTATTATTATTATTATTATTATTTATTAGTTTAATATTTTAAAAATTCTTTAATATTGTTCAATTTAATTCGGCAAAAATTCGGCGAAATTTGCCGTGACGATGGACGATTGACGATGTAAAAAAAAATATGCCGATTTTTGCCGATGACGCATGACGATTAATCGTCCCATTACTAATATATATATTATATATATAGTATATATATATATATATTATATATATATTATAATATATTCTATATATAATCATATATATAATATATATATATATATATATATATATATATATATTATATATATATATATATATATTATATATACAAACATTGATCTCTATAATGTTTAATTGGCCCTATTTAAGAGATCACTTTGATATAGCAAATAATAAAATAGTTTTGGAATAGCGAAACGCTTCTTTAATTATTTCTTTATTAATTATTTCTAATGACTATTTTACATGAATACACATTAAGATATTTCACTATTGATCAAAATTAATTGTTTACTTTATTAAATACTTCAAATCTGACTCTAAATACAGTATCAATATTTGGATCGAGAGAGTGTCAAAGTGTTCGCTCTCCGATCTATTTCATAACTGACTCTATCCCATTGGCCCAGGCATTTCGGGACCGAGTCACCTCGGTGACATTGATACTATACAAAAATAAAGAAAGAAACAATTATTTCGGCTTTTACAACAGGATTTATACAAGGTTGCCCTGACATATAACCTTTATAAATTTTATACTATGTACCGACTACGGTACATAATGGTTATCTTAAAAGTTGCCTGTAACACCCCCTTCTGACAATTTTTTTTAAAAAAGTTTAGGATAGAGGAGACAGTGGCTACTAAAGTTAGAGGGTAAAACAATAATTTTCTCCTAAAATAATAGCGCTCCTACTGGAGGCAACTCTTCATTTTTATGTAACACCTTTACTTTAGGCGTTTTTACCATCTGAAAGAAAACGGATTAGTATTTTATTTTATTTTTTTTTACCATCTGAAAGAAAATGTATTAATATTTTTTTTTCTAGGTGTTATTTTCTCTTTCTAAATCTACTGTTATAATATATGCGAACGTTCCTTAAATTTTCTAAATGAGGTTTCCCATTTTTTTTCGATAAGTACGTTCTGTTTATTAACTTTTATAACTTTAAAAGGGCCGACATAGCGAGGAGCTAATTTGCCGGTATTAAACTGTGTCTGCCGAACTACGACAAACTTAGCTTCATGTAACCCTTTAGGCACAAAGACGTGTCGATTTTTATAATTGGTGTGTGGAGCCAGAGGCTGCGCTAAAAGAGCGGCTAGCTTTTTAACATATGCATTATATTCTTTAGGTGCCGTCTCCAAAGCAGGATCAACTAATCCACTCGGTATTGCTATATTCTGGCCAAACATCAAGTTGGCGGGGCTGAGACCGTTCTTTGTTATCGGCGCGAGTCTCAGAGTGAACAACACCATAGGTAAGAGGCTCGGCCAGTCGGAGGGGCTTAAATCATGCTCTTGCAACATACATCTCAGACAAGCCAGCAAATTCCTATGATTTACCTCCAGGAGGCCATTACACCTAGGATTTGAGCTACACGTAGTCCGGTGCTCCATTCCCACGGCCCTGCAGACTTCCTCAAACAGGCGACTCGTGAAATTCGCACCTAAATCCGAAATAATAACCTGCGGGATTCCACAGAACGGAAATAGCTCGTGAATGAAGGCATTCAATATTTCTCCCGAATTTATTTCTTTGAGAGGCAAGCGAACAAGTACTTACTGTGCGGTCAAATTACGTAAGTAGGTATTTGTAATGCTTCGCCTTAGGTAACTTAAGTATGTCCAACATGAAGCGCTTGAAACTTCTTCGTTACTTCTTTAAAAACACCGTAATCAGGACTTATACCTGGTACTGTTTTATTTTTTTGACATGCTGAGCACGTGCGGACAAACTGTTTTATTTTTTTATGCATGTGCTGAAACACCAATTCATTTTTTATGCTAAGGAGGGTTTTATTCACACCCAAATGTCCTTTATTGTGGTATTCGCTGATTACGTTCTGCACACTCTTTTCCGGCACAAAAACGCGCGAATAGTTTAAAGAGACATCGACAACTAATTCTTATCTCCTTTTTTTTATAAAAGAATTCTGTCTTATTAACTTCAGGTTGTTTTTCTTCTCTTCGCCATCAAATCACTAAGGTATATTTATCTGACTGTTGGTGCTGTCTAATTTCTTCAAAGTCCAAATCTCGTTTGAAATGCGAGAATAATATTTTTGCATTTTTATCAAACGTGGTTACTAATTTTATTTTGGCAATTTCCAATTTGGCAGCCTCAGCACGACTGCTGCCTTCATTTCTAACAGACAGATCTATCGGCGCGTTTTCATTCATTACCAAGTTAATAGCACCTACGTCAGTCGCTATAGTAGTCCCAGCTGATTGCTCATTGGCCGTTGTGAATCGGTGGGCGGAGTCAAGGACTACATTATTTGGACATCCATCTCTCCTACCTCATCTTGGCATATTTTCCAAGTAAATATTTAATAACGCATTTTTGATTTTCGGTTTAATTAACTTCAATCGTGATATTAAAAGTGCTCAAAAATAGCGAGTTCCCTCAAATTCCCTAGCATTTAAATTTTGGTACATCATTAGCATGATTTTATTTTAACAAACGCCCGTGAACACGTACAGATACGCACATGCTTTCCCGCTAAAATTGCCCCATATTTCTTGAATAATTTTGTTAACCCCAATAAAAGCTTATTTACTGGCAAATATTTTTTTCCTGTTGTATTAAAAGACCCACTATAAAAAGCAAAAGGAGTCCCATTCTCATCGTCAGACATAATTACCGTATTAAA
>JABUQX010070156.1:0-13591 GCA_015478945.1 Trachelipus rathkii | reverse complement strand
TACTTTCATTTATTCTCTCATACCCCTTTCTTCACACCACATCCCTAAAAATACGTTCATTCCTCTTTATCAATTCTCTCACACCTAGCACCACCCTAAATTGTTTCCATTCAACACATTGAACGTAGACATGACATTCTTATTCCAGACCATAGTCTCACTACCAACAAATTAACCACAGTACAAAAACCCTCATGAAAACCCTAGCACACTCAAGATTAGTCCTTTTACATCCACTAACCGAGTAATCTGCACCAGCCACCTTCCGCCATTACAACTTTCCTCTACACCTCTGCATCTCCGTATCTCATTCTCATCCAACATGATACCCAAATATTAAACTCAACACTTTCAGCTTCTCACATCTAACAAACTTCCACACTGAGATGTCCCTCACTCACAACCATAACCCTACTCTTATTCACGTTTTATATTCAAACCCCTCCTTTTACACCCTGCAAATCTTCCTCTACCAAGCCTCTCAATAACTCTCTCTCAATTCGCACACAAATCCAAATCATCGCATTATAATATTTAGGGGGCACCTTCCACTCATATCCATTCTCCACCCATTCTAACTACCATTTCCTTGCATCCCACCTCGAACTTCTTTCAATAACCCCATCCATATACAAATTGACATAACAAGGAGACATTAACACCAACCTTGTTCTTATTCTCCGCTATTAAGCCTAAACCAATCACCATTGATCACCATTTATTCTTACACACGCTTCACTATCGTCACTCATACAACTTTTATTCCATTCAGAAGCCTACCACCAACACCATATATCACTTAACACCTGCCATAACCTTCCCTATTAACTCTATCTACGGCCTGTCTTGCAAATCCTATAAAACCTAAATACAATTTATCTTTCTTTCTCCTCATTTTCTTAATCATTGTTTTAATGTGAAAATTTAATCCACACGTCCTCTACCACTCCTAAACGCACCTTGTTTCTTTCACCTATCAGTCCTTCAGTCACTCGAGCACTCTTGCGACCAAAATACCAGCATTTATACCCTCCCCTACAACACTCAGTAAACTAATTCCCCTTAATTTCTACAGTTTCCCCTTTTCTCCCTACCCTTATATAATTATTATTACCTTCCTCCAATCCCTTGAACTATACCTCTATAAAACTTATTACACAACTCTCCAAACCATCAAATCAACATCTCGCTCCGTTCTGATCATTTCACCAGTTTAATCATCTAACCTGCAGATTACCACTTTCTTTCAACTTTCACTCTACCCATACCCTCCTCCTTACTAATAACCTCTCCCCAAAATACCTTTCCCTTCTTGCACCATCAAACCCCCACACACATTCACTATCACCTCTTCATTACTTTAAATGTTATGCAGATTTTCAATGTTCTTTCCACATTCCTCTCACACCTACTTCATCAGTACACAAAAGCACCATCCCTATTCATTATTCTAAGCAATTCCCTTATCTCTTCATTCTTAACCTTTCGCGCTTCCTTACAGAAGGCTTCTTTCCCTTGTAAATCCCCAGTACCTCCTTCTCCCAACACTGTTCACTTACTCTGTTTTCCTACTATTACCCTTTAGTATTTCTTCCTCCTTATATAATGCATCTTTCTTTTTGAGTCTTCATCATTGCTTTTAGTACATTCAACACGCTTCTTTTTCCCTAAACCGCTTTCATCACCTCTTCATTCCACCATTCACTGTTAAACATTCTTACTTCCTACTTTAGCACATCCACATACTCCTTTAGCACACTACTAACAATTCTTCCTTTCATTTGCCCCAGATTTGTTTTCAGTATCAACTTTTCACATTCAACCGTTTTTACGTACGACCGCTCTTACAACTTATCCGTATTATCTTTGCTCACTTAACTTGCTCACTCATTAATTACCTACTTCCTTTCGTTATCACCTCCTCTCCATCCAAAGCCCCCACTAACTTATTTTACATAGAACAACAAATGATCGATAATCCCTTCCTAAACCCCAACTGATTTAACATCTATCACCTACTTAACGTCCTACAACATCACCAAACACTAAATCAATCATACCTTTCACTTCGATTACCATCTCGACCTACACCAACTCTAGTAACTTATGGATACTCTGTTTTTAAAAAAGAAAGTTATTACTTACACACATACCCTCTCTCTTCACAAAATCAATCACATTCACCTTACCATTCTCACTTTCTCCCGCCACCCCAAACAAGACATCTGTTATACCATCCCTTTTGTTCACCTATCCAACCATTCAGTCCCCCAAAACTATCAATCGGAAGCTCCTACTCATCCCATCCCAGAACATTACATTGTAGTTATCCCAAAAAATCGTACTCTCTTCAACGTTCCCTCAGATGGACCATACTCACAACCACACATACCTTGACTTTTCAAACTTAAATATTAACCATAGAATTCTAGGACTCACACAATCAAAGTCTACCATTAGCTTCATACCACAGGTCACTCATCAAAATTGCACTCCTTCTTTCCTCTCTCATTCATTTTCACACCAGCACCACACACACATTTACACCACACCACTCAATTCTTCATTCCTTTCAATTCTGGCAATATTGTTCGTCGAATTGCCAAAAATTGCCCTTCTAAAACCATCATCCACCTCTCTCCTCTTTCTCCTCAACATTTAATTCCTCTGACATTCATGTACCCATACGATCATACCATGTCGCCCGTAAAACTAAAGGCCGTTTACGGCACACGACTTCTCCGGGCCTGCATTAGCATTCTGGCAAGAAATAGTGTAATAGCAGCCAACCAACTATATATATATATATATAATATATATATATATATATATTATATATAGTATATATATATTATATATATATTATATATTAATATATTATATTATATATAGTATAATATAGATATATATATTAACTATAATATATTAATAAATATTTATATATATATATACTATATATATATATCATATTATATAATAATAAAATACATTAATATATATATATAATATATATATATATATTATATATATATATATAGATAAATTATATATTATATATATATATATATTATATTATATATATAATATATATATATATATATTATATATATTATATATATTAAAGTTGCTTTTTATTTAAGTTTACTGATTAAAATATTGATTTGTTTAGAGTTGTAATGGTAATGATAAGATTTGTTATGAAACCATTTATGAACAATGCAATCATTGATAGGTGGATGTTTTCTTTTTTAGTATTAATGGTATGGTAAATATTTATTTCTAGTCCTTTAGATGGTGGATCAGAGGATACACTTGTTCGAACTCCGAGCATATCAGGCCCTTCACCGAGAGGCAACCGCAAATCTGTCATTCATTCTCTGAGCTCATCCCCTCCTCAAGAAAAGTCATTGGTAATTGTTTTTTTAAAATTATTGCTTACACGCTATTTTGTCAATAGGGTATTAAATTATTTATAAATGGTTGGAAAGTTTATAGGTCCAATAGCTTAGAAACTCCTGTTGTATTAATAACTAGTAATTTATTTTTTTTAGAGGGCTTTTGAGTGAAAAAAACAATGATATACTTTTTTATAGGGCACAACTAGCAAAGAGATTGTTACTCCAGAGTGCGATCAAGATAGTAGTTTCGGAAGCATGTCCGCAAGAAGTTCAACGGCGGACAGTGCTAGTCCAATGTCAGAGTACAGAGGTCTTCCGTCCTCGAAAGATTTATCTACGAGAACTGATAGTAATAGTCCTGTTTCCGATATTCAAGCACTTGGCTTGTCAAGAAGGGCAGATAGTCATGTATGTGTTCTTTAGTGTTGAAGTCTTGGTGATGTTTAATGATAAAATCTTTATATCGAGGTTATAATTGAATATTAAAAAATACAAGTCTTAAAACCTAACTTGTAAGTAAACTTTGGTAAAAAGACTTGTATCTTTTAATCTTTAATTATTACCATAAAAATATAAATATACCTTTAATGCAGGAATCTGTGAGTTTCGATGAACGTGATTCAGCAAGTCCGCAGTGTGACGATACCGGGAATTTTACGTTAGTCCGAAAGGAGGAGAGTAGAGTAGAACAGTGGGCGAGATATTCTCAGTACAATGTTTCACAAGCATCTAGTTTAGATATTATGAGTCGTTCATTCCCGAATCTTTCCTCTCATTCGCCATACTCTCATTCCCCACACTCCCATTCACCAAATTCTCCAGCTCAGTCACAGGTACTTTCACAATCACTTTCTCATCAGTTAAATCTCTTGACCGCTGCCGAACAAGAACAAGGCAAATGGGCAGATCCTCAAACATGGGACTGTACTGTCCCTTCAACACTTCCGAAGGTAAAGTTCAATTTTTTTATATATAAATTTTGATTTTCAAATATTTGGATAAACTTTTGAAATTGTGTCATTAGTCTCAATATGTAAACTATGGGCTGACATTATTTTTTTTTACTTTAGGTCGTTAGTAGATTAAGAACTTGCCTGGAAGACATCCAAGGTCAATTTCCACAGCTTCATTCCCTTGAAGAAGCGGTTTTAGAATTGCATGATATGTGTAAGGTAAGTAATTAAGTTTGGTTCTTAAGTATCATTTTAATAGAACAATATTTTCAGTCCATTTTCTATATATTTGTAAATAAATATAGTTTCAATTCATAAAATTGAATCTTACTTCTTGCCTTCACAAAATTTAACCAAACTTCCTGTATCAATTGGGCAATTTCTTAGACTATTTCACAAAATGTTTCTTGAATTTCATGCTGAAAAATGCTACAACTTAGAGTTTTAAAAATATATCGTCATTTTACGACAACTGTTTAATAATCTTAGTGGTTAATTTCTAGTAGTAGTCGTAGTAATAGTAGTAGCAGAAAAAAGGAAATGGTGCAAAAGATTAAAGTTTTTTCTTCTTTTAAAGAATTGTACGCACTTGTCAACGGGAAATAAATAAATAGGTCTAGAGTATTTAATACAAAGAACCACGTGATACAGAGGGTTTTTACTAGCGGAGAAATTACATTAAAGTCTATTTCAAACCTTGTATTATATTGTATTAAATGAAATATTGTTTATGCCATGACCGTGGGACAACGGTAGAGAGACTGGGTCGTGAGTCAAAGGGTCAGGGTTCAACCCCTCGTCCGGTCTCTAGGGGGCAATTCCCTTCCCTGGATATGGCAATGTCCGTGAGATTTGAACTCTTAAAAAAAAAAAAAAAAAAATCTCATCTTACGAAATACGAAACGAACATTTTTAAATATTTACAGACCTCTTTAAACATATTTTAAAATAGGTACAAACTTTCTGAAACTTTTTAAAATTGGTACATATTCTTGAAACATATTTTTAAATAGGTACAGACTTCTTGAAGCAATTATTTTTGAATCGGTACAGACTTCTAACTTTTAAATAGGTACAGACTTCTTTAAACGTATTTTTAAATAATTGGAGACTACTTCAGACATTTTTAAATATATAGTTTTCTTGAAGCATTTTTTTCTTGAAACACTTAAATAGGTACAAACTTCTTAAAACGTAATTTTAAATAGGTACAGGTTGCTTGAAACAAATACTTTTAAATAGGCACGGACTGTTTGAAACAGATACTTTCATATAGGTACAGACTTCTTGAAACAATTTTAAATAAGCACAGACTTTTTGAAACATTTTTGAATAGGTACAGACTTCTTGAAACATTTTTAAACAGGCACATATATCTTGAAGCATATTTTTGAATAGGTAGACCTGAATCATATTTTAAAATAGGTACAGATTGCTTGAAACATTTTTAAACAGGTACAAACTTTGAAACATTTTTAAATAGGCACAGACTTCTTGAAGTATATTTTTGGATAGGAACAGACTTCTTGAAACAGATATTTTTACATAGGTACAGACTAGGATTGTCTGAGCACCGGAATTTTGCGCACCATACCAGCGCACCACGCTCCGCACAGCACCAAAGAATTATTTTTGTCGCACCGACAGTACCTCTGTTTTAATGCGGACCGAGCTCCGCACCGCACCTAGACACCGGAGTTGTGTAACGAACCGCACCGCACCTGACATCGGAATTGTGTAACGCACCGCACCTGGTGCGTCGGCCAACCCTAGTACAGACTTCTTGAAAGAGATTTTTAAATAGGTACATACTTCTTGAAATATTTTTGAAACAGTGGCAGACCTTGAAACATTTTTAAATATGTACATACCTGTAATAAATAATTTCAAATAGGTACAGACTGCTTGAAACATATTTTTAAATGAGTACGGACTACTTGAACCCAATATTATTAAATAGGTACAGACTTTTTTTAAACAGGTACATATTTCTTGAAACATTTTTCAATAGATTCAGACTTCTTAAAGCATTTTTTTTGATAGGTACAGACTCCTTGAAACATGTTTTTAAATATGCACAGACTTCTTGAAAGAGTTATTTTTAAATAGGTGCAGATTTGAAATACTTTTAAATAGGTTGTAAGACTTTGAAACATTTTTAAATAGGTAGTACAGACTTTTTGAAACATTTTTAAATAGGTAGTACATACTTTTTGAAACATTTTTAAATAGGTACATACTTTTTGAAACATTTTTAAATATGTACAGACTACTTGAAAGAGATATTTTTAAATATGTTTAGATTTGAAAATTATTTAAATAGGTACAAACTTCTTGAAACATAATTTTAAATGGATACAGACTTTTAAAGGTCGGATTATTATTTAGACAAGTGTTTTTCTCACGTAATTTAAAAAACAGTGATCGTTGTGATGAACAAGAATTATTATTATTATTATTATTATTATTATTATTATTATTATTATTATTTACTTAAATCAAAAGAAATAGTTTTGTACAAATATGTAAATAAAAAGCTTTGTCTCACTAACATGAATTTTTTACCTTAATTTATTTAAATTTTGTGAAAAATCCCACAGAAAAAAAAGTATTTCAAATTTTTAATCATTTTTAAATGAATTAGGTATGAAGATGAAAAAATTTAAACAATTTCTCAGGCGGTGGCTGTAAATTTTTTTGTTTCCGCCATCCTCTCTTTATGTCAATGCCATGATATATATATATATATATATATATATATATATATTATATATAAATATCTCTTTTCAACATCATAATCATATAAAATATATATATAATATATAATATATAAATATAATATATATATATATATATATATATATATATAGTATATATATATATATATAAATAGGGCAAAGTTACGGCGGCAACAGCGGGAGCAGCGGGGATATATATATATTATTATAAACTAATACTATATACCGATTAATTATATTATATATATATATATATACTGGGCTGAAGCATCCCCTGTTTAGTCCAAACTCCATAAGTAACCTTCTGTATAAAAGTTAATTCTGTTAGGTAAGAGTTGGATTGATACTAGATCCCAAATCCATCCCCCTAACAGTCAGTGCAGAAGCAGGAGAGACAGCAACACTTCAGAGATTAGCTGTCTGTTCGAGTCGGCTTTAAATGTTTGATTTCCTTTAAACGCAGAATGTGATGAAATGATTTGCTTGATTATAACCCTGAAGTAATGTCATAATATAATATATATATATATATATATATTATATATACAATTTAATATAGATATATTTTCTTTATAGTATTATAATTTTAAAATGTAAAGAAATGGATACAAATTTATTACATATTAACTTGCTTTTCTTATTTATTTATCTAATAGTAGAGCTTATTTTAATTCTTGTAAGTTTAATTTACGCTTCTAGAAAGTATTATTCTTAGTACCTTTCATATTGCATGAGGATGGAATGGAATGGGCATGTTTCTAATTATCAAAGTTTGAAATAGAAAAACTTAAATGAGATGGTAAAATATTAAATTTCAATTTTAAAATGTAAAGAAAAAGTTTCTCTACGAAAAATAAAAACATTCAGAGTAGCGAATCAGAGTTTATTTATCAAATCCAAGATGGCGGATAAATGTTGCTTTTGTCATGTAGATTTTCGTTTAGAAAGAATTTATAATGGAAGAAATATTTAAACATATGTGTTAACACTGTCAAGGGAATGGAGGGGGAATTTTTTACATAAAGACAATTTTAGTCCTTAACATATTTTTACTACAAACTTTTTAGAAGAATTGCAATAGTTTATTTCGCCTTATTATAAGAAATTCTTATGACTCTAGAACTAGAATAATTTTCATTAAACTTCACTTTTTTTTTTTTTAAATCTTAGGCTTGAATAATGCTCTCTTTAGACCCATTATTAGATCCATATTCGGTTTTACATTAAGGATGTAAGCAGTATGTTTTATATATTACTTTGAAATAATTAAAATGAATTGATATAAATTCTTTGAACTAACCGTCAATATTTGTGATTGTAGACGTTGAATTGTCATCTTAACATTTTAATATAGATAATACCTACATTTCAGGAATGCTTAGCAAAAAACCAGAAAGAATCTCTAGCGGTTCTTAATGGAAAAGATTTTTCGGAACCACCACCTACCCTTGTCACAAGCTCAGCGCAGTTGGATGCGTTTTTGCTTATACATTTACAACATTCTCTTCATCTTATTCAAGTAAGTAAACTTCAAATTACATTTAGTATGAAGAGGGATAACTGTTGTAATTAAAATAAGTTGATGTTAGGTTCTCTTGGGTGTTGGTGGCTTCGTATTACCTTAGATTACGTGGACGAGATGTAAGGATGGGACTGTCTTTGATAAACTCATGTGGCTTCTTATCATCTCTGATTTTCTTACGTTCTAATTCATACTTTCTAATAGGTCAAAATGATTGCTTTTTCGGTAGAACTAAACAAATAAATAAATGATTTTCCAATATTGCCCATACTTTATAGATTAACCTTATGTAAATATTACAATATAAATGTTTCAAATTTGGTATAGTTGTTAAAACTGTTATAATAATATATGGTTGATTTAAATTTTTTAACATAAGTTTTATTATTTTATTTTCGAAAATTTGAATTATTGTTTATTTACGGATTTTTATCAATAGGTTTTTAAAATTATCTACAAGAAATTTCTCCCTTGATAGACTGGTTTGATGTTTCTGTATTTGGTGTTTCTTTTTGAATTTTCCACTTTAGGTAGTCAAGTTCCTTCTAGAATATTTTTTTTTCTACCTACTCCTATTATCTATTTTTAAGACAATTGTTTTATTGTGAGCCTGATGTGTATCAATTTTTTAAAAAGTTTGAGAACTCTATTTATTGTGATTGCGCTTTCTAAAAAATCAAATTTTTAAAGGTTGAATGTTTTGTAGTTTCATGTTTGGGTGTCTCACTTTGAAAAATTTTTTTCGTAATGTTTGTAATTGGCAGTTGTATTTATAAGCGTAATTTAAAGGTTTATATATCTCCTCTCCATATAATGATCATGTTATATCTACGTATACATTGACTATCTTTCCCTATTCTTAAGAAATTTAAAACATTTTTTACAGGACTTGGGGTCCTTTGGTCCGCTAAGGAAAAAAGAGACGGAGTCATTAATAAAGCTAGAAGAGGAGGGCAAATTGCTTGAAGTCATACTCTCTCACCGTCATAATTTTGATACTCTTAGACCTCAGCATATTATGCCAATTCCACATTTACAAGTAAGAAAAAGGATTAACAATACGTCTGCTTATTACTAAGTTAGTTTATAGACTGTTACAAAGTTAACTTAAAAAATTGACCATACATAACCTAACGATTAATGAAAATGCCGTGTAGCACAATTTAGTTCATATTTCGGAACTTTAGTTCAAGTCTAATAGAAATAGATGAAAGGTTCCTGGGAATTGGAACACGGAACCTTTCATCTATTTATCGTAGATAAATTTAATACCAGCTGTAATTGGGTGAAAATCGTAAGTTTCATCGATCACATTAACCACATAACTAAAGCTCCGCAGTTGGGCTAGCGTTGGTTGGGGTAAAATGTAGCAGAGATCTTTTGGTATGGCATTTATGCGGTTTATTATCGTAAATGTATTTTTAAAGAACACAAATATATTTAATTTTAAAAAAATAAACAACACAAAAAAAAAAAAAAAAAAGTAAAATTATGAAATTTCCAATTTTAAAATTAAATAAAGACCTAAAAATATATTTTATCCCCGATAAACAATTTTTGTACCCTAAAAACAATTTTATTCCTAAAAATTCAAACCTATTTTTGCTGGTTAAAAAAAAATAAAAAAAAGTCTTAAAATCTGTATCAAAACATTTTGGAAGCTAAAATCAAGTTATCCGTCTTTACAAAAATTTATTTTACTTTAAAACTATAAGTTATGTAGAGGATTTCTGGTGCATGTTTGCACACCCTACCCCCAGTTATGGGGAACCTATGGATGATGATATATATATATATATATATATATATATATATATATATAACATATACTCATAATATCCAACCAATAAAAACAATATATAATATATATATATATAATATATAGTAATATATATTATATATATATATATATATATATACTATATATATATATAATAATTATTTGAGTCAGTGCTACCAGGATCCCACCACGCGCCCCCAAACAAAGCAAAGTAGGAATGCAAGTAGGTGGAATTAATATAGTAGACCATGAAGATAAAATGAGATTTCTTAATAGAAATAGTAATGTCGAAGAGAATGTAAAATATATAATACTATAGAAATTCAAAATAGTGTGAAGAATATTAGATCCAGATATTCAGTATATATATATACTTATAATATAATATATATAATATATATATACCCAAACGCAAATAGTTTGGATGTACTTTGGCATATTTACGGCCAATGTTGTAAGGCTGTCTTAATCAACCAACAGCCCTCCAAAACGGAAAAGAAAAGCAGCTTAAAACAAACACAATTGGCAAATCATGGGCGCAGACTGCCCAATTGGAACTAAAAAAGCACAAATCTCCAGTCAGAAAACATCCACCCTAAAGCTTCAGGGGACAGCGATGGACCCTCACTATGTAGATCGTCAATGTTAAAGGGTCATCCCTTGGGCCAGGCACAAAACCATACCCCCTCACAATCCCCCGCCATTCCCTCCTGTTATTGCAGACCTTTCTTCTCGCCTCTACCAAACTCCACATTCCCTCTTACAAACTTCGATTTACTGACTCAATCCATTTTCTTCGGTACTCCCACCGCCACCTCGGTTTCCTACAGCTCGCCACTATACATCCGCCTATGAAAACCCAATATATTATCCGTAACTATCATTAAAGCCTTTAATCTTGGTGTTAACGTTGACCTAATTCCCTTATGTAAAAACTATCCATTTCAGTTATATTCTATTCTTACATTTACCGCTTTTCTTACAACTAACATAAATCTATTACTAATGAGCAGTTATTTAATTTAGGATCCTTATACTATTATATGATATTATAGAATCAATTCTTTCTTTCACTACACAAATTATTATTAGCATACACCCCTAAGATTATGTACTCTAACAATTACTGTAAGTTGTTTTTGATTATTTTCAAGGTCTTAATTAATATTCTTATTCCAGATACCATTTATAAGTCTAACTAGATACTAACTATCTCTATATGATAACACTAGGTATAACAACTAATTATATATCTACTCTCTTCATGCGACCTTTTATAGACATACAAACCTATAAGACAAAACAAATTGCTCGCAAGACTGTAAATCTTACCACCTTTACAAATATATTCTACGAGCCCCATCTTATATCGTGATTTAAAAATTACTAATTATCGTATCAACGCTGTAAGGCCTACCTGCACTGACACATGATGTTTCCCTAATATACCATGGACTATGTGATAGTTGCAATGGTACCCATGATAATTGATATTTGGTTCTTTTCCATATATTCACACTCTTCAAAACACAAAATTTCAATTAACCATTATCTGATACTGGTGGGTAAGGAGAACCAAAGCGAACAACTGCTTCACGCCGCTAGCTCCCGAAGCCATTTACGCCTTGAGAACAACGGGATGTAGGCCTTATCTGCCCAGCACTGTAATAACTCGTATTACATTGCCTATAATTTAAATATTCAGGCTATTCAGACATACATATACAGAGGCTGCTTACAATTAGCTATGATATAACAAATTCACCCGAACCAAACAATATTATGAAGGAAAAAAAACTCTAAAGATTCTGAAAATTACGATCACGCTGAGCTCTCTATCCCCTCGGGTACGAAAAACAGTCCCCACTCCCATCTCTTTCGGAAGCCACCGTAAGCTCACGTTCTCTAAGCTGCGAGTCTCAAACGTTATGTAATAGCTACCTTCCTCAAGAGTATGTTTTATCGAGCGCTGACGATAAAAGCTACTGGTGCGTCTTCTCGAGCCTTGTCAAGACCTGAATTAAAAAGTAGCCAAAAAGATGTCTTTCTTAAAATAATTGAACACAGGCTAAGTGACTCTAATATTATACATTTAACAAAACAAAAACTGCGTAGTGATTGGACCTGTGACAGTTATTCTCTCAAGTACTCGCGTGTACACTTTTATGCTATTCTAAAAAGCGCCTAGACACTTACGGTCTGTATGAGAAGCCAACAATCACGAGAAATGTTTAAGTACATCTTATCTAGACGACCATCGTATACATCAACAGATAATATACTAAATATTATTTATATTATCGGTATATATATATTAATTTAAGCTTAAGTTCTGATTGATCTGAGTTTCATACTAAGAGAACATAAAATCTTCAATGTATTTCTCTTATTGTTGCTACTTTGTGCTTCCAAGCTCCGAATTCTTTTATATTTAAACCGCCTAATATACTCAATAGTATATTGAGCATAAGGTCAGTAAAACTCAATAGGAAATAATTATAGCCAAAAACTAAAACACACCTTTACTAATCTTACATATTATGATAATACACGTCATATTATGAACTATACGTCATATATCAAATATTAACTACTACTACATCACTCTATAAAATATTAGTAACACCATTTTATTCTATATATTTAAATAACCACTACTTCTAATACTATTACGTATCATATACATACACTATTATAATACTTTTGATTTCACTAATATTATTCAGAAGTCCTATTCATCACTAACACTACTATTATAACTACTGATAACATACATCTGCCACCTATATTAAATCTTACCCTATTAAACTTCAACTATATCATACTAGTACCTTAATTCATAGTATTTCATAAATAATACCGTTAGAAAATTAACATATAATTTATTTACTAGTCCATTGTTCTTTCAAATATAATTTGTTTACAATGTAAATAGATTTAATTCACCACTAATATATCCCTATGACTAGTCCTAACTCTACTATATAACGCACATCACTACATATTATAGGTTCTTATCACACTATAACTATACTATGATAACAAAGTCCTCATACTAAGTCTCAAACGTATCAGATATAGCACTCATTTTCCGTAATCATAATATATATATAAAATATTAACAGTCATAATATTAACTTACTTTATACCCTAATAACAAACACTACTCTAAATAAACCATTATATTAATTCACCACCAT